>CAUYQG010029875.1:0-31347 GCA_963574415.1 Tarsius wallacei
CTGCTGGGCTCCAGGGATCCTTTCGCCTCAGCCTTCCAAGTAGCTGGAACTACAGGCACGCACTACCACGCCTGGCTAATTTTTTATTTATTGTAGAGATGAGGTTTCAAGTTGCCCAGGCAGGTCTCGAACCCTCAGGCTCAGGCAATTTACTCACCTCGGCCTCCCAAAGTGTGGGATTACAGGCTGAGCCACCGAGCCCGGCCTCCTTAACTTCGTATTTGCTTTGATTTTAACTCTCCTCTTAACCAAGTTAAAAAAACTCTTTTAATTTCCAAAATTGCTGTTCTGTGTGTAGTAATAACTTTGTCTTCATTTTTATTTATCTTTGTAGTATTCACATTTGTAATGTAATGCACTATTAGTATGTCACATAATTATTCTGATCACATGTACTAAACTTTTTAAGAAAAATGCAACTTATTTATTTAAAATTATTAATTCTCTTATTAAAAGTATTGTGTTTTATCATCAATCTTAATTCACACTACACTTTATTTAATAACATTAATCACCATAATACAAAATCATAATGCCTCTAAAAATTATACTTTATATTTGCTCATTTATTTAAATGATAACTGTATATTACCTCATACTATGTTTTGGGTTGACACCTACAGCTTTTCCTTAATATAGAAATCTCATGAAATTTGTGACTAAAGGATTTCTCCCTGAAAATAACTGAATTGTGAGCTCCATGAAGTCAGCAAACTAACCATTTTATTTTTTGTATCTTATCCCACCATACATAGCATGTTAATTCTTACTTAGAGATAAAAGATTTTAGATTTTCCAAATTAATTTATTGAGTAGGTATATATTACTCATTTTTAGTACAAGTATTTTCTACATACAACATTTGTAAAAGTTTAATTTAGAGGAAAAAATATTTTTAAATGAATTATAAGATCCTGTATTTGAGATCTGAACTGTATGATCAAGATACATGAAAAGAAGCACTGAACCTTTGCCTAACTCTAATATAGTCTATAAATATCATTATGCATTTCAAGCAGGAGTATACAATTCAAGAAGCAAGTCATTCTGTTAAATATATATTTATAGAATATACAAATTAGTAAAAGGCTTGACTTGTATTTTATTTTAAAACCTTGTATCCCAGCCAGGCTCGGTGGCTCAGCCTGTAATCCCGCACCTTGGGAGGCTGAGGTGAGTGGATGGCCTGAGCCCGTGGGTTCGAGACCCGCCTGGGCAACTTGGTGAGACCTCATCTCTACAATAAATCAAAAAAATTAGCTGGGCATGGTAACGCGCACCTGTAGTTCCAGCTACTTGGAAGGCTGAGGTGGAAGGATCGCCGGAGCTCAGCAGGTCGAGACTGCAGTGGCCGGAAGCGGCCACTGTACTCCAGTCTGGGCGACAGAGTGAGACTCCAACTCAAAAAAAAAAAAAAAATGTTGTATTCCACCGAATTAATTTCATGACCTACTTGTAGATCAAGGCCAATTGTATGAGCAACATTTGCAATTAACAAGGAATCATGGAGGATGGGTATATCCAGAAAGAATGAGGATTCTGCAAACCTTGGACAAAGGTGCAGAGAAATCTTGGGAAAATATGTTATGAAAGCTAATAATGAGCTATGCAGTAAAATATGGAAGCTTTGTTATAAAATTTGTGTTTTAGTTTATACACTCCTATAAGATATTGTATTTTTTTAGACAAGAAAGTAAATTGTTAAGATAATTGCTTTAGATTATTACCATTGTCAGCAGGGGTAAGGAAAGATTGGAATTTCCTATCTCTGTAGATGCTATGGACAAGAAAAAGAGATTCCTGTTGGAATAATGAGAGGTAAAGGTTAATAAGGATCCATATGGTAGAAGCACAATTAAGGATATTGAAAGAAGACAAAAGACTTTCAAAATACAAGATAAATAAAATTTAGTAGTTGATAAAATGTGTTGCGTGGAGGGAGCAATCATCTGTCTATTTTGGTTTTAAGCCTTAGAAAATCACAATGTGGTTTTAATATTATCTACACTTTGTAACATCAAAAAGCAGGTTTCTGAGAGAAGAATAGAGTTACTCTTGTTCATATTGAATTGGAGCGATAATCTTTATGATCTGACAGTTTAAAATGTATATCTGGCTTTTTATACTTTCACAATACTCTTTAATATTAGAAAAAAATCACATTTAATAAATGTTCAGATAAAAATAATAGAAAAAATACAATGGAGACATGCAAATTTGAGAGTAGTTAACAATTGCCATTGTGATCATAATCCTTGTTAGAGGTAATATAAAAAGTTATAATCTTAAAATAGAAATTTAACAGTTTGTTACATAATCCAGCAACCCAATAAAACTACATATGTGAAGACTCCCCCCAAAAAACAAAATACACAAAAAAATTGGCATACAAAATTTAAATCAATTAATATTTTACTTTTTTTCCTAAAATATAAAAATGTCCAAGTCTTTCCAAATGCATTCACAAATACATTTTTATTTCAGTTATGCTTATAGTTAAATCTAAATAACAGCTTAATATGACTCTGAAAGATAATACATGATTTAAGAACATTAAAAGACTGATAATATATAAGAAAATCTGAAAACAAATTAAAAATTATTTCTAAAAATTTAAGACCGGCCGGGCTCGGTGGCTCAGCCTGTAATCCCAGCACTTTGGGAGGCTGAGGCGAGCGGATTGCCTGAACCCATAGGTTTGAGACCCACCCGGGCAACTTGGCGAGCCCTCATCTCTACAATAAATCAAAAATTAGCTGGGTGTGGTAGCATGCTCCTGTAGTTCCACTACTTGGAAGACTGAGGCGGAAGGATTGCTGGAGCCCAGCAAGTCGAGGCTGCAGTGGCTGGGAGCATGCCACTGCATTCTAGTTCAGGTGACAGAGTGAGACTCCAACTCAAAAATAAAAAAAATTAAAAAAAAAAAATAAGACCAACAAAAACTGATAATAGAAAGTCAGGGATAACATGTTTGAAAATCTAAAACTAAGATTAAAAGTGAATTCAGCAAAATTCGATAGGAAGGTTTTAGGAAGTAAGCAGTAAATATATCCTAAAGTTTCTTCTCATATGCCTCACCTTACTGAAACCTGTTACGTCCATTGTAACATATCCTTTTCTGAGTTTCTGGCTCAATGTTTCTCTCTTATAAGGACTTGTATGCTTATATCACTGAACCTTCCTAGAAAAACCAGTTAAACTTTGCTCCCAGTATTTTTAATTTAATCACATCTGCAAAATCCAAAGGACATGACCATCTTTAGCATAGTCATTATTCAGGTTACCACAAGGTATAGATAGGGTACTGTTAGGTACACTACATAATTATGGAAATTGAATATTGAGTAGCAGAACAGAAAGGAGTGATTAAAGCAAGTGTTAATACACAATCAACGGAAGGAGGATTCTACAGTGTGTTTCAAGATGATGGCCCAAAGTCCCAACAAAAGATTTGTTATGTGGATTGGTTTTCCATCTCCAATAAAGGAGATAAAGGGTTTGAATACCCCTTCTGAATATAACATGATCAAATAGGAAAGCATGAAGCAAACAGGAAAAGAGGATAAGATACACCATTACAGATTTCTGAGGGACACCATGATGATAGGGAGTGAGGGGTTTGGAATTAGAACAGAGGAAGAGACAGGAAGGAGAAAAGGTTATGATTCTTATGTCCTTTTAAATATATGAACCAGACTCCCCACTAAAGGCCCTTGAATTGAAGCTGGTTACAGACTTCCTCTTGTACAAAAACTCTATAGTAGGAATCAAGTGAAAGAAACTTTTGCTTTGTTGACTGATTTATTATTAGCAAAACTTAATAACAGGTAGAACATGATCTCATGTTACTGATTTAGGATTTGTAACCATATGCTATGCTTGGATTCTGTTGTGCCTCTTTTTAAAGCGTCTGTGGATCCAAATTATTTAAGTTGACTGGCACATGCAAGTTAGGGGAGAAACTAGAAATCAGAGCTAAAGATAATCAAGACTGTCTGATATAAAAGTGTTCAGCTCTTTAAAATCAGATTGCTTAGATGTGTCTTCTAAATAAAATCACCATCATTTTTATCCTCATTATCAGTATTTAGCAATAACAACATCATGGCAATTTTGAATATTGAATACTGTAACTGATGATTATTTCAATATCGCAACTGTGGAAAGGCAGTCATTCTGTTAAAAAAAATCTATTTGAAAAATCGTTTGATGCCAGAAATTTTAGATAGAGTTGGAATATTTTCTTAGACATATTGTTATCTAAGAATAAAATAAACATTTCTAATAATGATTGACCATATCAGAACAATTTCTATACTTATAAAGTCAGATGCTAAATAATATAATTGATCAAAACATTTAGAATAACTTTTTTGTGAAGATGAAGCAATTAGTATAAGCATACACAATAAAAGTAAACTTATTTTAGCCATTGTCTTCCTAGACTCTGGTGTAGGCATGTGCTGTTAAAGCTATGGCTTAAGCTTTGGCTCCCTCCCCTCCCTTGGGGAGGTGTATCCCCTCTTTCTCTCTCTCCAATTAATTTCTAAATAAACTACATTTTATAATCTAAAAAAAACCAAACATATTTCCATATTTCTTGACATCTACTATGTCTAAACTGGTATTTTTTCCAATGGTGCTGAGACAACTTTGAAAAGAGATACTCTTGGATTTTGAACCTCTAAAATTGCTAGCATTGGTAAATATTTAAATATCAGTCAGCTAAAAATTGATGTAAATATATTATCTTCCTATAAACTTACAGGACTTTTGCTTATTGTATGTTACTACAAAGGACCAATTTTGCCTGTGCTGGAATTAATGAGATCAAGAATGCTGGTATTAGAAAACTTTCTCATTAGTCAAATATGTTTATTTTACTATGCTTAAAGTGCTAGAGAAATAATTAATTCTCAGGAAATGTTTTTTGTTAAATCTGCTAAAAAAATGAGGTGTGGTCTTCTGGGTAAGTTGGTGATGGGACAGGTCAGACTATGAGAGTTTCTGCAAAAGTGAGTGTCCTCAAAGACTCTCTGTCTGAGTGAGTGTGTCCCAGTGGGCAAATGAAAATCCATTTGAACAGAGACGTGGGTTCATGCATCCAGTGCTCTCCTCTGGAGGTGACTGCAGCCCACCACTGCCCTGAGATCGGAGACTCGGCACAGGGTCATCTACCATACTCGGGGCTTTCTTGAGAGAAGGCAGTAGAGAATAGCCATCCCTCACCACCTGTCATCCAGTCCACATCATCACCTGCAACAGTAGACCTGGTACAAAAAGGCAGGTAGTGGAAATTTGGAATCAAGTTCCAACACCAGTGATGGGACATGGATGGGCTCCATCTTCTCAGTCACAGGATTGGTCAGAGGCTTGCACTGTCCATTCATCTTGGGACCCAGAGGCTATTATCTCATCAGACATGGAGAGACAGACATCCCTCTTTCATGCTGGAACAGGCATAGACATATCAGATCTGAGTAGGAGACATAACAGCAGCAGTAGCCAGTAGTGTGAGTCTGGATCTGATCCCTCTTCCTCCCACAATAGTCTGTGGGCATCTGACCTGTACTGAGAGCAACTCTATCAGCCTGCGCTGACAGCAGAGGGGAGGGGCTGGAAACCAGAGCTGCTCCCTAAGGCAGATGCCTGAAAGAAACCTGGACTCACAGAAACTGCCAGAGAATGAGGGTTTTTAAAATTATTGTTTGTTTTTTGTTTTAATTTTAGCTTTTTGTTCTTCTCTCTTTCTGTTTTTGTTTACTTTTTGTACTTGCCTTGTTTCTGTTATTTTAATTTTTTGGGGGGGGGATTTTCTGTTTATGTATGGGTATTTTTGAAGGAGACTGCAGCAACAGGTGGGTTTTCATTTGTTTGTTTGTATGATTGCATGTTTTTGTCATTTTTGTTTTTTCTGTCTTTGTTTGTCTCTCTATTTTTTCATTAGTTGGTATGCCTGTCTGTTTTCCCTCTTCTTCTCTCTCTCCACCTCCCTTTCATCTTTCTCTTTCCTTTTTCCATTCTTTTCCCTTTTCTTGTCTCATTTTGCTTTCAGGAGGAAAACAGACTCCCCTACTACATGGACAGATTGTAAGGCAATGAGAAGTGGGCTCCAGGGAGACCATATACCTGTCAGCAAATACTGGGATCTGCAGATAGGTGCTGAATCACAGCTCCCCCTTCAATTAAATTTCAAAGCTTCAAAAAGCACAGGCCTTCACCCCCAGTCCAGCTTCAGAATTGAACAAAACCAAGGAGCTACATAAGAAAGAATAGGAGATTGAGCAAACGGAAATAAAAGCTATCCACCTATCATTGAACAACAGAATTAAAGAGAGGTAAAAAAGGGGGGGGGGGAGAGGAAAACCTAAACAAATTAAGAAAAAGCAAAAGAAGAATGTGAATCTCACACAGACCCTTGAGAGGTCAGCCACTGAGAATACAGACTCCAGAACTCAAACAATAAAGAGCCCCCAGAATGACTGGTCTCAAACCACAAACCCAGATATCAAGATATTGATAAAGAGAATAGATAGAAATGAGAAGATATGAGAGGAAAGAATGAAAGTGCTGATAATTGAGATAATAGCAATAAAGAATACAGTGAACTAAACAACAAACTGATAAGCATGGAAAGCAGAATTAACCAAGAAGAAGAAAGAATCTCAAAGTTTGTGGATCAAAATATGGAACTAACCCAAACTGTTAAAAACTAAAAAAGAAGTGCTCCAAGAGATGAGCAATTATTTCAATAGCCGAATCTAAGAATAATTGGAATTCCTGAGGCAGATGGGGAGACAGAGACCACCCTGGAACAAATTATCCAAGAAAACTTCCCTCATCTCATCAGTAATATGACCAATTCAAACACAAGAGATTCAGAGAACACTTATAAGACACCAAATGAGAAGATCAACTCCCAGATACATAGTAATTCACCTACACAAAGAGAAAATCCTAAAGGCAGCAAGGGAGAAAGGTCAGACTACATAGAGGAGAAGACCAATTAAAAAAGCAGTAGACTTATCTATAGAAACACTTCAGGCTAGGAGAGTTTGGAGTCCAATCTTCAAAGTTCTCAAAGATAAAAAATTACAACCTAGAATTACCTACCCAGCTCAGCTAAGCTTCATCAGTGATGCAGAATTAAAATCCTTCCCAGACATTCAATCCCTAAGAGTTTATGCTGCTTCCACACCAGCTCTACATGAAACACTTATGTATTAAACACAGAAGAAAGGGGGAAAAAAAAAAAAAGAATGACAATGCCCTTCACAAGAATGCAGGAAAAAGATGAATCAAACCAAAAATCAAAAGAAAGATAACAAACAAATAAACAAACAAACAGCAGCAGCAACAACAAACTCTATAAGAACCTCATGACAGGGATAAACTCCTACATGTCAATAATTAGCCTGAATGTGAATGGAGTAAAGGCACTACTGAAAAGACATAGAATGGAAATTGGATAAAATATCATGAGGCTACAATATATTGTATCCTAGAGACTTATCTCACCAGAAAGGAAACACACAGACTCAAAGTAAGAGGATGGAAAACAACATTTTAGATGGACAGAACATAAAAGAAAGCAGAAGTCAGTATCTTAATATCAGACAAAATACCATTTAAGTTATCAAAAAATTTAAAAGGTAATGGGGCCAGGCTTGTAGTTCAGTCTGTAATCCCAGCACTTTGGGAGGCAGGTAGATTGCCTGAACCTGTGTGTTTGAGACCACCCCAGGCAATCTTGTCTCTACAATGAGTAAAAAAAAATATATATATATCTAGACATGGTAGTATGCACCTGTAGTTCCAGCTACTTGGAAGGCTGAAGTAGAAGGATCGCTGGGGTGGCTGTGAGTGTGCCACCACACTCCAGCCTGGGCGACAGGTGAGACTCCAACTCAAGAAATATATATATACAGAAGGTCACTAAATAAAGATAAAATTTTCAATCTATCAACAAGAAATATCTATCCTAAACATATATGCACTCAACATAGCAGTACCGATTATCATAAAGCAGATTCTAGGTAAACTATAAAAAGATGTTGACTCTAACACTATTATAGCTCGGGACTTAAACACCCAACTGACAACCCTAGAAAGATCATCAAGACACAAAGTCAACAAGGAGATTCATAATGTCAATGTGAAATTTGACCAAATGGTCTTAATTTATACCTACAAAACACTCCACCCAACAACCACAGAATATACATACTACTCATCACCACATGGAATGTACTCTAAGATTGACCACATCCTTAGCCATAAATCAAGCATAAGCAAATTCCATAAGACTGGAATTCTGCCCTGCACCTTCTCTGATCATAGTGGAATAAAAATAAATACCAACACCAATAGAGTTCCCCCAAAACCCACAAAGACATGGACACTAAGCAGTATGATGCTAAATAACTCCTGGGACAACACAGAAATCAAAACAGAGATTAAAAGATACCTGGAAACAAATGAAAATGAAGAAACATCCTACCAAAATTTCTAGGATGTCATGAAAGCAATACTAAGAGGGGAATTCATATCTCTACAGTTACACATGAAGAAAATGGAAAGATCACAAGTTAACAGCCAAACAAATCATCTAAGAAAGCTGGAGAAGAAAAACCACAAAAAAACCTAACTTTAGTAGAAAAATTCAGATCACAAAAATAAAAGCCCAAATTCAGGACATGGAAGACAAAAACATAATACAAAACATCAATGAAACCAAAAGCCAGTTTTTTGAAAGGATAAACAAGATTGATGGACCCCTAGCTAGACTGACCAAGAAAAAGCCCAAATAAACACAATCAGAAATTCAAAAGATGAAGTCGCAACTGACCCTGAAGAAATAAAAGAGATTATCAAAGATTACTATGCACACCTGTATGGAAACAAACTCAATAACCTAAATGAAATGAAGAACTTTTTGGCATCACACAACCTCCCCAGTTTGAAACAAGAAGAAATTGAGACTCTAAATAGAACAATAACAACCCAGGAAATTGACTATGTCATAAGAAAACTACCTACCAAAAAAAAAAAACCTGGATCAGACAGCTTTCCAGAAGAATTCTACAAAGCATACAAGGAGGAGCTGATACAATCCTACTGAAAGTATTCTAGGCAATCAAGAAAGATGGAACTCTCCCCAGATCATTTTATGAAGCTAATATCACAATGATACCCAAAATGGGTAAAGATCCAACAAAGAAAGAAAACAAAGGTCAGTATCCTTGATGAACATAGATGCTAAAATTCTCAACAAGATTTTAGCAAACCAGATCCAACACATCTCAAAAATCATCCACCATGAGCAAGTAGGCTTCATCCCCGAGAAGCAGTGCTGAGTCAACATCCACGAGACCAGACTGGGTAACATAGCGAGACACTAAATTTTCTAAAGAAAATATTTAATTGTGGTGGTACATGCCTGTAGTGCCAACTACTCAGGAGGGTGAGGGAAGAGAAAAACTTGAAGCCGAGGCATTGAAGGCTGCAGTGAACTGTGATCGCACCATTGCACTACAACCTGAGCAACATAGTGAAACCCATCTCCAAAAAAAGTTAGTAAATACATATTTTTTAATAATAAAAAAGTAAAAAGAAAAGTAGTTGGGGGAATTTCTTTCCCCTCATAAGCAAGAAAAATAATCTACTTTTTGTCTCTAAATTCCAGACAGAGGAGTTAATAAAAAATAAGAATGTGTAAGAGGAGTTAATAAAAAATAAGAATGGTTTGGAATGTGCAATATTGTAATATTAGAGTGCTTAATTTTATCATTCTAATTTTCATGTATGGTTATTTTATCACTAATTTTCATCTAGAGTTGGGTTTGAAATCTTTGTTCATACTCACCCAATAAGAAGGCATTGAACATTTGTGATTAAATTTTGTATTATAATATCTGTTAAAATTCAGACTTTCTGTGACCATCATTTGTCTTTTGACCTTAACAACTCCAGCAGCTGAGCAGATAATGAAGAGTGTAAGCTATAATTGTTTTGTCAATTTCTTTTTTATTTATCTTAAAAGGTCATGTTCTACATTCTGGCATATCTTTTTAATGTAAGTGTGAAATAGGGCATTTGTACTAGAATTTGATGCAAGTAATATGTCTCACCCCCAGGAAAGCAAAATTAGAATACCATCATTATAATGATAATACTTTTCCTTTATAATTTTGTCAACTTATGCTTTTGATTTTTATTGTGCTATTAAATTGGCTTTTGACTGTAGATAAAAAATAATATATTTTCTTGATAGAGAAATATATTTGAGGAATATATTTTATTTTGTTCATTATTAAATGTTTACAAACACCTAAATAGTCATGCAGAAGTTTTAAAATGGACTATTATTCCTAGTAAAAGAATATACCCCTTCATGTAGTATGAAATAGAAACCTGTATGATCATACAGACTTTTCAGCTTACTTATGTCAGTTAATAATAAAAATAAAAAAAATATTTATTCCACTATGTAGGAAGAACTGTACTAAGTTTTTTAAATTTATTATCTTTTGTTTACAGCGCTAAAATTTCTCACACATGAATTCTGTTTGGGTATTTTTTTTAACAGAAAAACAATTGTAGACATGCAGTATAATTAAGAACATTTTATTACAATGATGTTTCTATAAATAGTGTGTCAAAGTAAAACTTGTGGTTATAGTTCTTTTACAGTTATAAAAATGAGAAAAGTTATTTATAAGTACCAAAAATCAAATTAATAAGAATAGCAAAAGGTGATTGATCACATTATATTTCTAAAACCACCAATTAAGTTGTGCTTTTACTCTGTTTGTGTATTTTGACTTCAATAATATCAGTAAAGAAGCAATGATAATAGTTTATAAAATAGTATGTAGATCAAATCTTTGTTATTAGCTTAGGATACTCAGACTGCATTCATAACCAAAGCACAACCATGAATATCAATTTTAATGAGACACCACTGATTTGTTATTACAATCTGGATAATACTATAAAGTTTAGCAGTATAGCATTATAACAATCTGCCAAGTATATATTATGTCCAATTATTTTACTAGAAATAAGATAAGTAATGATTGTTTGAAAGTTTGGACTTGAAAGTATTTTATCCACAGTGCAGTTAGTTGAGGCTTTAATATTAATCTGTATTTTGTTTCAGGTATCCTTTTGAGTTAGAAATGCCTGCATACCATGTGCCACATAACTACTCAAATCTCACATTTTCTTCTATTTGTACTTCTGAGAAACACTGTTTATATAGCACATTACAATGTAATTTGGGCAAACATGGAGGCACAGACTGTGTTTATTTTATTTTACTTTACATTTTTATTTTATTTCATTTCATTTTATTTTTTAGAAACAAAATCTTGTTCTGTTGCCTAGGCTTCAGTTCATTGGGCAATCATAGTGCTCTGCAGCCCTGAACTCCTGGCCTCTAGCAATCTTTGTGCCTCAGCCTCCTCAGTAGCTAAGACTACAGGTGTGCACCAACATGGCTGGGCAATTTTCTTATTTTTTAATTTTGGTAGAAACTAGATCTCGCTATGTTGTCCAGGGTGTTCTCAAACTTCTGCCCTCAAACAATCCTCCTACCTCCCAAAGTGCTGGGGTTACAAGCATAAGACACTCCACCAGGCTTACACTGTATTCAAATATGTTAAAACATACTATATTTTGTGTTATTATCATAGAGAAAATTCATAGATTATGTTGAGGTTGTTTTGTTTCTTTGTAGATAACATGTAAGCATGTCTAACATTTATTTTTCAAAATATTTATAATTTTTCCATCAACCTTTATAATTTTCAGCACTTCAAAATATTAGACCTTCCTCTCAGCAGAAACATCTTATACGTTTCCTCATGAAGTCTAGTCTAAAAATGACATACTGGTAGATAATGCCTTTATATTGGTGGCAAAATAGACAATAAAAATGATTGGTGCAATTCTGGTAGTGGTGAGGTAGCATTATATCATACGTTAGGAGCAAAATTACATTTAATTAGCATCAATTTAAAGTTATAGCCTAGTGTTGCATGTAAACTGATGAATCAGGTTTAAATGTTGGCTATGCCACTTAAAAACATTGTGAATTTGGGGAATGTTTAAAATCTACCTGAGCCTCAATTTCTCCACATGTAAGATGCGATGATACTTACTTAATATGATTATTTTAAAAAATTAAATGGTTAATAACTATATTAAATTTAACACAGGGCACTACATGAGCCAGAGTAGATATTCATTAAATAAATGTCATTATCATCATTAGAAACAGAATTTGTGTCTGGTCTTGTAGGACAAATTGGCATCCAGTCTTTTCTGGATTAATGAGAAGACGGACATCAGAGTATAAGGAAGACAACTGCTTCATACATTTATAAATAACTTGCCTACAAAAACTTTTGTGTAGTTAGCTGTTTGGACATAGAGAGTAATTTTCCCATGGAAACAATGCTATAAATTGTAGTTAGGTTCTCAGACAAGCCCACAGAACTCTATTTAGGCCAAAATGTTGCTGAAAAAATGTGCAACTGCAGAGGAAAAGAGTAAGCAAATAATACTATTGCAATTTTATCAATTAATCGAAAAAGAGGAAAATAGAAAAAAAAATTGGTTTTTAAATTGAATTCTTGGTCTGTCTAAAAACATTTAGTTAATAGATGAAGAAATGGCCACCCAAATTGTCTGTAGGAATTCTGAGGGTCAATTTATGACATTTTCAGAGGCTTTAGAGAATGATTAGACTAGTCATTAAAACTAAGCTGACTTTATTTTTCTTTCATCTCTCTCTCTCTCTCGCTCTCTCTCTCTCTCGCTCTCTGCTTTAAATACAATAAAGAGAGAATGAAAAGGAGAAGAAAAATTGAGTATGGATAAATATTCTTCTGATTTTGCAACAGAGAGGGAATTGACAATAAGAAAGAAAAGACAGATTATTAAAAAGCGAAAGTTTATTAAGAAAAGAAAGGAGAGGGAGAGAGAATGGATAAAGAGAGAAAAAAGTTACAGAGGAAAAGTGAAGAAGAAAGAGAAGAGTGGAATTTGTTAAAGAGTATTTTTTTTCACTATTAATTTTTTATTTTAAAGATGTGGGGTACAATTCAGGGTTAGGTATACAAATATTCATTATGCAGGTACCCTTGTTGATGAGGTGTGCCCCCCCTTCCCCAGGCAGATTCCCACTACTGCCAATCTGACCTCCTGCCACCCCACCGCCCCCCACGGATTCCTGCTATTGTTAATCCTTTTCTTTTAGTATTACGACAGTTGTTCAAGGTGCGCTTATGAGTGAGAACATGTGATACTCAGTTTTTGTTTCTGTGAAAGATCACTCAGTATTATATACTCCAAGTCCATCCAGGTTGCTGTGAAGTTCATGATTTTGCTCTTCTTTATGACTGCATAATATTCCATTGTGTATATGTACCACATTTTTTTTTATCCAGTCCTCTTTTGATGGGCAGCACAGTTGGTTTCATGTTCTTGCTATTTGTGAACAATGCTGCGATAAATATATGTGTACAGGTATCTTTTTTATAGATTGATTTGAGTTCTTCCAGGTATATTCCCAGTAGGGGGATTGTGGGGTCATATGGAAAGTCAATTTTGAGAACTTTTAGGAATAGCCACTTTGTTTTCCACAGAGACTGTACTAGTTTGCAAGTCCCACCAACAGTGTAGAAATGTTCCCTTTTTGCCACATCCTCTTCAGCATCTGTTGTTTTTTGAGCTATTGATGATAGCCATCCTGGCTGGAATTAGGTGGTATCTCAGTGTAGTTTTAATTTGCATTTCTTTGATGACTAATGAGACTAAGCAATTTTTCATGTATCTGTTGGCTGCTTATATGTCTTCTTTTGAGAACGGTCTGTTCAAGTCTCAGGGTATAAAATAATTGTGCAAAAGACAATCACATTTCTATACACCAATAATAAACAAACAGAACCCCAAATAAAAAGCACAATCCCATTCACAATAGTCACAAAAAAAATGAAATACCTTGGCATCTTCCTAACCAGAGATGTGAAAGACCTTTACAATGAAAACTACAAAACACTGCTCATAGAAATCAAAGATGACACAAACAAATGGAAAAATATTTCATGCTCATGGATTAGAAGAATCAACATTGTTAAGATGTCCATTCTATCTAAGGCAATCTACAGATTTAACGCAATACCCATCAAATTACCAGCAGCATTCTTCTCAGATCTGGAAACAACAATACAGAATTCATATGGAAACATAAACGACCATGGATAGGCAAAACAATTCTCAGCAAAAATATCAAATGCCCAGACTTTATTTTTTATTTTATTTTATTTTATTTTTTATTATTTTTTTTTGAGTTGGAGTCTCATTCTGTCACCCAGACTGGA
Organism: Tarsius wallacei; assembly: GCA_963574415.1. Lineage (NCBI taxonomy): Eukaryota > Metazoa > Chordata > Mammalia > Primates > Tarsiidae > Tarsius > Tarsius wallacei. The sequence goes on from CAUYQG010029875.1 coordinate 14,388, forward strand.
GTGCAGTGGCCACTCCCGGCCACCACAGCCTCGACCTGCTGGGCTCAGGTGATCCTTCCGCCTCAGCCTTCCAAGTAGCTGGAAGTACAGGCACGCGTTACCATGCCCAGCTAATTTTTTGATTTATTGTAGAGATGAGGTCTTGCCAAGTCACCCAGGCGGGTCTCGAACCCATGGGCTCAGGCAATCCACTCACCTCAGCCTCCCCAAGTGAGGGATTACAGGTTGAGCCACCAAGCCCTGCTAAATGCCCAGACTTTAAACTTTATTATAAAGCTACAGTGATCAAAACAGCCTGGTATTGGTACAAGAACAGGCATATAGACCAATGGAACAGGACTGAGATTCTAGAAGGAAAACCTCAATTTCTCAGCCAAGACATCCTTGAAAGCCTCCACAACCAACCACTGGGGAGAGGAGAACCTAGTCAGTAAATGGTGCTGGAAAACTGGCTGACCACATGCAAAAGTTTAAAACAAGACCCTTACCTATCCCCATACACAAAAATCAACTCTAAATAGATCAGAGACCTAAACTTAAAACCTCAAACTGTAAGAACCTTAGAAAATGTAGGAGACACCCTCAGGGGAATTGGAACTGGCAACCAATTCCTGATCAAAACCCCAAGTGCCCACGCCATAAGAGATAAGATAGACAAATGGAACCTCATCAAACTGACAAGTTTCTGCAAAACCAAAGAAACCATGAAGAGAGCGGGGAGACAGTCCACAGACTGGGAAAATTATTTGCCAACAGGATGTCGAACAAAGGTCTAATATCTAGAATCGACAAGGAACTCAATGTGCTAAAAAGAGAGAGAGAGGAAAAAAAAAACCCAGCCCCATTACAAAGTGGGCAAAAGATTTGCTAAAGAGTTTTAAGCAATGTGTGATATCGGAAAAATCGAGAAAATTAATTCCATAGCATAAGGATCTGATTGCATTATGAAGTAACATGTCACATGTGTGAAATTTCATTATCATAAACTTTGTAAAAATTTTCAATAATATTGAATTTTGCAAGAGAAAAGATGAAGAAATTGTAACTTAATTTGGTTAGGCCCATTGAAGAATTGAAGTCACATGGGAAACTGACACCCAGAAATCTGAAATATAGGAGAACATAGAAAATCAAGGCTCACATCAGTTTTCCTAAACCTGGAGCCTCTGGAGTATTAAACTTATAGGAAAATTTAAATGCTCAGTCTGACAAATTGGTGGAGACAGAGTGAGAAATATTGGAGGTCCCAGTTTTAGCCCACTCTGCATCATTTTTGTAAGTTAACCTTCAGGAACTTCACCAGATATCTGTGTGAAGATCCTAGAAAAATCTCTTCATATTTTCTGTTTTGAACACAGGGCCCAGGGTAAGGGAGGGTAAAGTGTAGGTAAATGTTTGGAAATACGTCCAGATAAATACACCCAGAGCACTCTAAATACAAAGGTCTGTTCTAAAAGAGAAACTAATTTAAGAGAGTATTATGTAAGTCAAAAAATATTAACCAACTTCAACTTCTTTAGCCTTCCCGTCTCACCTAAGATAAGGGAGTACAAAACCTAAGGCACAGTTCTAATGGTTATAGTCCTAAACATTTACATCTACTAAATGACTGAGATTTAATTGTAAAATACAAAGCACTTACCCTCCCCGACACCTTACCACATCCACAGGGTTCCGATATGATAACAGTGGATCATAATGGCAAGAGATGCATGACTGACTATAGCTTAAGAGTTCTTAAAGAAACCAAGTGACAAAAGGAAACTTAAAAATAACAAAGTACATAGAAGTAAACTAAGTACTCTGACATCCAGAGCTACAGAAAATATTAATCACAGTCAAGCTCTTATCCAGATTACCACAAAAACCTCATATTAAAAGACTATTTACCTCAATTTTCATTAGCCCGTGCAACATGTCCAGTTTTTATTTTTAAAAAAAAAAGGTATGCTGAAATGCAATAAAAAACATAGTCTGAAAAGACAAAGCAAACATCAGAACCAGATTTAGTTATTTCACAAATTTTGGAATCATCAGATATATAAAAAACGTACAGTAAGTAGAGTTGATATGTCAAGGACCCTAATGGAAAAAAATTAGACAGCATACAAAACAGATAAGTAGTAAGCAAATAAATAACATTCTGATAAATAATTTTAAAAATACTATAAATCATAAACACTGTAACAAAATGAAGAACACCTTTGAAAGGCTCATCAGTTTACTGGACACAGCAAAGAAAAAAATATCTGGCATCTTGGGAGGAAAGGTTAAGAGAAACTTCTCAAACTGAAACGTAAAGAGAACAAAAGAATGACTCACAAAATGGAACAGAATCTAAAGAACTTTGGGACAATTATAAAAAATGTAACATATATGTACACTTGTAATTGGGACACCAGCAGAAAAGAAGAAATATTTTGACCAGTAGTGACTGAAAACTTTCCAAAATTAATGACAGGCAACAAACCACAGATACAAAAAGCTCATAAAAGAGTATACAGAATAAATATCAAACAATCTATACAGAGGCATATTATATTTTCACAAAGCAAATTGTGAAAGAAACCAGAGTAAAAAAAAAAAATTACCTATTGAAGAATGGGAATGATGATACATCAGACCTCTTATGAACCCATGGACAAGAATAGAACGACATACTTAAAGTTTTCAAAGAAAAAACACCAACCTTAGAATTCTAAGTCCAGCTGTCATATTTTTCTCTAGTTTTGTCTTGAGGTCTCTCACTGGAAAATGACTACCAACTCCAGGCCTGTCCTGATGGGATTCCAGGGAACATGGTTGTGGATACTTACAGTGTGCTTTCTCTGGGATACTTCTTTAACCTGGTGGACAGGCTAATACCTAAGTGTCTAAAGTGTGACCAGAAGCCCCTCTCCTGGGAAACTTGTTCACATTTATTCCTTTTCTGTGGCCTAGGTTCAGTTTATTCCTAACAAGATAGCCACTCTTTAGGAGAGTCCTGACTAGGGAGAGTTAGGTTTGTGTGTGTCTGTCTGGCAAGACACAGAGGTAGCACAAAAAAACACATGAAATAGCAGAAGTAGTTTTATTACTTACAGATCCCAGAGTGAGGAAGGCAATACAATTTAAGGGCCAGGTACAGTCGCTAACACCTGGGAAGCTAAGGCAGGAAGACATCCTGAGGGCAGGAGTTTGAGTCCAGCCTGGGCAACAAGCAAGATCCCATCTTCACAATTAAAAAAAAGAAAATGATCTGGGCATGGTGGTGCATGTCTACAATCCTAGCTACTCAAGAGGTTAAGCAAGAGAATTACTTATGCATAGGAGGTGGAGGCTGAGGTAAGCTGTGATTGTACTACTATACTCCAACCTATACAACATGGTAAGATAAAGAAAGAAAGAGACAAAGAGAAAGAGACAAAGAGAGACAAAGAGAGAGAGAGAGAGGAGAGAGAAAGAGAGAGAAAGAGAAAATCTGCCCTGCAAATGACACTATTAGGAGAATGAAATGACAAGCCACAGACGAGGATAAAGTATTTTTAAAACGTACCTGACAAACAACTTGTATCCAAAATGTAAAACAACAACAACAAAAAAGAAACCCTCTTATTCAGTGTGGTAGTAATACTGTAAAACAAACAAACACAAAATAATTTTTTAATTTCTAAAATTAAACAATAAGAAAATAATCCAGTATAAAAATCAACAAAACTCTGAACAGACACTTCACCAAAGATACAGAGATGGCAGATAGACATATAAAAAGATGTTCAACAGCATTTTTAATTTTTATATGATTATATTTTTTAAACATCTTTTTTATTAATAAAACTTAAAATAAGATACCGCCATACATCTATAAGGAATACTAAAATTCAGAACACTGAAAATACCAAATGCTGGCTAGGATGTGGATTAATAGGTGTGCCATTCACTGCTGGTGGGAATACAGAATTGTATATTCACTTTGAAAGCCAGTGTGACTGTTTCTTATTGTAGGGGACTCAAGGGAGTTGGGGAGACTGCACAAGGAGAAAGGTATGATCATAAGAGGCAGTAACAGACAACAAGTTTTATTGGGTGGGCAGGGTTGCATGGGAGAGGGCTTCCATCAAATAGTAAACAGAAAAAGAAACTTTCAAGGGAAAAGACAGATTAGAGAGGGCATTTGTGTATCTAGGTGATGTCTCTCAGCAGCACAACCAGATGTTTTGGGGTTAGAAACTCTAAAGGGCAGTAGTGGCATAGAATCTTAACAACACAAGCTCCATCTTATCAATGGACAACAGATGTTAGATTAGTTTTCATGTAGTATGCCAATCAAGCAAGGTCTAAATAACTAAAAATGTTCTTGTTTAGGTTGAGTTTAGAGCTGGTGGACTTATTAGTGAACGAGTCTTATCCTGCAGTGAAAGTAAGCACTCTGAGCCCAACGTACAAAGACCAACTTCAGCTCATATATACAATACTTGTAAAGATAAACAGAATATTACTATATGATCCAGAAATCAGTGATGTTCCTAGATACTGAGTTGAAAACTTATATCTGCACAAAAACCTGTGTATGAATGTTTATAGTAATGTTGTTCACAAGTGCAAAAAACTGGAAGCATGGGCAATGCTTTTCAATATTTGAGTAGATAAGCAAACTATGTTATGTTCATACAATGAAATAATATTTAGCAATAAAAATAATCTATCAAGCCAAAAAAAAAGACATGAAAGAATAATAGATACATATTGCTAACTAAAATAACCTAGTATGAAGTTTGCAAACTTTGATTCCAATTATATGACATTTCAGAAAAGGTATAACTATAGATAGAGCAAACATCTAAGTAGTTTCTAGGGTCTTCAGAGTGAGGAAAGGTTGAATAGGTGAAGAACAGGTGATTTTTAGGTGGAAATAGCCTACAATACTGTAATGGCAGGTACATGACATTCTGCATTTTTTCAAAACCTATAGGAGGTATGAAATTTAGAGAAAGAATACAGACAATAGAAAGAGAATGTAACTGTATTACAAATGTGTGAAACAACTTCATTAACTACAAGTTAGCAGTTCAGATACTGCTATACATATTTATTGGAATCAAATTAAGTAAATGGATAATGAATGGTGGGATCCACGTTTATATTACTTGGATTCTATAATTCAGGTAATATAAATGCCTCAAAGAAAAGCAAGCAGGGTAATAATATAGAAAGTGACTGGTTTAGGGTGTTTTAGGTATGGTGATCAGGAATAAATCTCTAAAATTTGATGTTTAAGACAGAATATAGATAATCAGAAGTTAGCTTTGTGAAGATTTTGAGGAAGAGAGTTCCGGGCAAAGGAAATAGAAACACAAAAAAATTTGTAAAAATATAAGCTAACTTTGCCAGTTCCAGAAGTAACAAGGAGATTCATATGATTAGAACATTTGTGAATTGCATGTTAGAGGAGAGTCTGAGTTGACAAGTTCACTGTGTAGCTAATTTTCAGACCATGCAAGGTTTCGTACACCACAGGGGGGTCGCTGCATTGTATTCTTAGTGAGAAAAGAAGCATTCAGGCTTAATAGCAAATAAATGAGATGATCTGACTTAAATATTTAAAGAAATGCATTGACTGCCTCATAAGTTACAGACTGTAGAAAACCAGAGTGAAGACAAAGTAACCAAATGTATATTATTAAATAATTCAAGGTGTTAACTGATAGTGGAAGATATAATGTAATAGAATTGGGGTGAATAAGAAGTGGTCAAATTTTGGATATATTTCTGAAAGGAGAATCAAAGTAGTTTGCCCAAGTATCAGATTTTAGTGCAAGAAAGATGACTCCAATTTGTTTTGATCTGAACAAGGAGATAAACTGACTTGGTAACTATTGAGATGTAGAAGACAGGCCAAAAAATATATATATATATTCTTATAGGCACAGTTATCAGGTGTTCTGTTTTGAACATTTGCTATTTTAAATGTCTATTAAACATGATGAAGATGTCAAGTAGGTAATTGCTGCTTGAGTCTTGAGCTCAAGGGGTAGCTTGGACCTGAAAATATACATGCAGGAATACTATCATCCAGTAGACTGTGTTTTAAGCCTTGGAAATGGATTGATTAAACCACCATAAATTACACAAGGAAATAAGAAAATGGTTTTGTTTTATATGTAAGTTCTTTAAAATTTGCATATTGGCCAGGTGCAGTGGCTCACGCTTATAATTCCAGCATTTTGGAAGGCTGAGGTGAGAGAATTGCCTGAGCCCACGGGTTCGAGACCAGCCTGGGCAACTTAACGAGACCTCATTTCTACAATAAATCAAAAAAATAAGCCGGGTGTCATAGTGTGTGCCTGTAGTTTCAGCTACTTGGAAGGCTGAGGCAGAAGGATCGCCTGAGCCCAGCAGGTTGAGGCTGCAATGGCTAGGAGCATGTCATTGCATTCCAGCCTGGGCAACAGAGTGAGACTCCAACTCAAAAATAAAATAAAATAAAATTTACATATTGATGACAGAAGTTGCCACAAATGGATTAAGAAATTGCCATTGAGAAATAATTACAAATAAATTTAAAAGTTAGGTATAATGTAACATCTGATGAAGGAGGAAGCAGTTAACTGGTTAAGCAAGTGAGTACATAGAACTATTAAACGTGTCAATGTGACCTTCGGTAGAATGAAAGATTAATGATAATAATGTTCATTGAAGATATTATGATCTAAGAACTATTCTAATTATTCTACATGTATTATATCATTTAACTCAATTATTATCCTGATTTTATAGATAAGGAAACTTAGGTGTTGAAGGATTAAGTTAAATTTATTTCAGGTTTGCAGTTAGTAAGTAGGGCAGTTAAAATGGCATCTTGAACAGTCTAATTTCCGTATCCATACTTTTATTTAACCTCTATAAGAAATTTAATAGAGAAGGGTTGAGGGCATGCTTTTTAAGGGAGATAATTAGACATATCTGCCAGCTATCCCTTCTATTTTTAACCTATTACCACAGATTCTAGTTACTCAATTAAACAAGAAAAAAAAGACATGACATCTAGAAAGCAAGATGAAGATAATCATCTCTATAAGAAGTTTTCAATTAGAACTAAAAAAAAATAAGCTTGGCAAGTAATCCTGATATGAGATAAATATACAAAACAGTAGCATTTCTTTTTTGAAGAGTCAGTAGAGCACACTAGACAGTCTCCTAGATCACACTATGGCCTTTGTTCTTCTCTCTGCATGGAATGTTCTTCCTCAGTTATTGACTGGTTTACTGATTCACCGGCTTTATTTCTTTGCTCAAATGTCACTTACTCAGTGGATCTTTTCTGGAAAATCCTATATAAAACTGCAATTCTTACATCTTTTAGAATTTCCTTTTCTTAGTCTTTATCACTATCCAACATAATTTATACCCATCTATTCTTCATTTTACCATCATTAGGAGGAAAGCTCTGTAAGGGATACAATGTATTCTCTGTCCCTAGAAGATTCCCTGTCACTTAATTGACATTCCGAAATTATTTGATGAATGAAAGAGTAACTTAAATCATCAAAGATGAATTGTTGGTGTTTAAAATCCAAGTAAATCTGATGTCCTAACATATCTTGTCTCTGTTAATGTGACCCATTAAATTATAACACTAACTTGGTCTCTGCAATAAATTTTTTCATGTTAATTATGGGAGCTGAATATTTGTTTGGAGAGAAACTTTTGTCATAAAGACTGAGCTTCTGCTCAAATCTAAGTAGTTTCAGGTTTCAAAATGATGGGATATATCTTTTCTTTTTCTTTGTGTGAACAACAGTACTGAAATGATCACAGCAGGAGGATGTATTAATGTGGTTACAGGAAAAAAGGAAAGCTGCAAGGGAGACATTCACTTATTTCAGTTTTATTGTTGACTCCAACATAGAAGAATCATTTTTTCTTATTTCTTCTTTTTTCTAACTTACCCAATTTGCTGATCTCTCTCCATTTACTGATGCCTCCTTACCAATCTGACAAGCTGAACCCCTGCCTAGCGGATCTTCATTCTTCACAAACCGTTTTCCCCCTACCCTCACCTGAATTTTTGTTGTTGTTCATACTACCTCTCCATCAAGTTTCACAACAATTAATACATTCTCTGTTGCAATTGTCTTTGCCTTCCAGCACATACTAAACATTACTTCAGTGTCATCTTTCTAAAATTCACATCTGTGATGGTTACTGATCTCTAGAAGATGTCTTCTTTCTCCCTTTTACATATAAAATATTGAGTTTGTTTAACTTTGAAAAGCCAGCTTATACATTACTTCCTCTCCCTGTTTTTTCACGGTCCATTTAACCATAATTCTTCACCCTGAATTGTTTTCTTACCTGTCTTCTCATCAATTTATTAATACTTCAATTCTAACATCTTTGATATTATATTACAAGTACTTGTTTCTGTTTCTGTCATCTCAGATATATAAAGAAATCTTTGAAAGAAAATTCAAGTCGTTTTCACTTTTGCATTATATTTCCTGGCATTGAGCAACTGCTGAAAAAGAAAAATGTTTTTATATTAGATGCTTTTAATTTGTGAATGAAAAAATACAGCTAAGATTAGGTTAGAGCTCAATCATTTAAAGAAAGAAGTGAAGTCTAAAGGACCAACACTAACATAGAAGCTAATTTGGAAATTAGGTATATGCTGGCATTTTCATATTATGCCATTACAATTCTTAATTTTCCTATAGAAATAAAAGGGAGGTAGGAAGACAGAAGGAAAGAAAGAAGAGAGGGAAGGAGGGAGGGAAGGAGAAAAGGAAGGAAGGAAGGTATGAAGGAAGGAAGGAAGGAAGGAGAGAGTGAGAAAAAGAAAGGGGAAGGGAGGGAGGAAGGGAGGGAAGGAAAGGAAAGAGAAGGGAGGAGAAAAGAGAGAGGGGGAGGAGAGAGGAAGGGAAGAAGAAAATAAAGGAGGGAAGGGGAGGTAAGGAGGGGAGGGAAGGGAGAAAAATAGTATAGATAGTTGCCAATTCCACAAAAACTACCTGAAAATGAACTCTAATATTTTATGATTTTGTCCTTTTCCCCTGAAAACGCCATCTCCAGTCATTATCTTTTATACTCACAATTTTTTTAGATGTCTGCTCTTTTTATTCAAATTTGAACTGTCAAAATATTGTTTTAGTTGATTATAAAACAAGATCATCTTTGTTATTTAACCTTTTGTTAACTGGCTCATTTATCAATCTTCAACATAAAATTAGAAAGAGTATAATGGTAGCTTTCTCTGGAAATTTCTTCCCATATTCTTTGCTCTGGTGAAAGAGGAGCAAAATACAGACTAATATTCTCACCTGGAAAGTAAATGCCAAGAAACAATATCTTGAATACAATGTTGACAGTATTTTTCCCATAAGCATGCATTGGTTGGCAGAAATGGTACACTAGCAATGAATTTTAAAACACAATTGGAAAAATCTATTATAAATTTATTTCTTATTATTCCTAGAAGTCTTACACATGGGACTTCCTACAGATTTATCTGCAAACTTACAATGAAATATAAAAGGATATGTGTACACTGATGACATTACAGCATATTTGCAATAGTAACTTATTAGAGCTAACCCAAGGACCATTATAGGAGAAGAAGGAGCTAAATTAACTATGATTTTATTCTCTCAGTGAAATAAAATACAGCTGTAAGGAAGAAGGAGGAAGTTCTTGCTCTGAAATAGAAAGATATTTGGTATACATGGTTTATATATTTTATTTGATTAATAAAAGAGAAAATAGCAATGTACTCAAATTGTCTTAATTTACAATACAATAAATTTGCAATAGGAGAATAGATTTGTACATACACATATTCTACAGAAATAAAAAATAAACTAGCATGATTACTTGTAAAACAAATCAGCGCAAGACGAGAGCTAAATTGAAAGTATATGACTACAGCTTATTGATCACCTTAAACCAAATAAAAACCCTGTATCTAAAACAAAAAAATAGATTAATAGAGGTGAATAGGATTTTTTTTCTTAAAAGCATACATTATCAAATGTATGGCCTAGTTTTCAAAATCAAGTAGAGCTACTGCATACTCTCTTGGCATATATGTGGTACTAAATTTTTCTTGTTCCAAAATATATAGATGAAAACTAAATTATTCTTCTTGATTTTTTCTTTATTCATATAATGACATTTTCTTCTGCATTACATGTCTAATAGAAACTTGGCTTTGAGAAAAAGATACTATACACAGATTTAAAGACAACCTAATTTCAAACCACAGATGTAAGTATTTTGTAATTTTACATCACTTTTAATATACCTAATTACTTGATACTTACAAAAAAAAAAAACCCCACTGACACCACTTCTGTTTGTTTTTCCACTCTGGCAACACTCCAACTTTTCCCATCTTCAGCAAAGAGCCAAAGCACCAAAGGGAAATTTGCGACCCATGTCCCACTGCTGATTGGTATACACCTCACAGCCTGAGTGCTGGGTCTTTCTCTGAGAAATTGGAAAGGTTCTTATGGGCTGCTGGGAAGCTTTAATGTAAAGGTAGTAAGTGAACAGATTGTCTTTCACAACTGGCCAGATTTTATTTTCCAGATGGAAAAAGAGACTCCAAGAAGGCTTTTTTCCCCTTTTTATGCTTTAATGCTTTGTTCTCTCGGCCAAAAGTGACCCAGCACCTATCCTGTGTTTTGTGGGTCTCATCTTTATTCTAGTTCAGAGTATACAGCCTTAGAAACACAATGCCGCCACTTGGCTCTGTTTTTAATCAATATTGGCTAGCTGTCTACCTCCCACAGGATATCAGAAGGATGTTCTCTTGACAACTCCCAAGTAGGACCTGGTGGGGTTTTTCTTACGGAATAGGATGATATCCAATACCCAGTATTCCTTGTTCTCAGCAAAGGGCAGGTGAGCCTATATGCTAGTGACAATAACGTGGTTTAATTTTTTGCCTTTTGTATGAAATTCTCAGGTGTACAGAAGAAAGAACCATTTAAGCTTGTTTATGCTTGAACAACATTGTGATTTAAAGCAAGCACTGCACTGGGAGTCAGAACATTTGGCTATGTTCTTCCATATGCTTCTTCCTAGCTGGATGATTATCTCTTTTTGGGCCTTGGTTGCCTACCTGGCAAGGTGAAAGGATAATAATATTTACCTGCCTAAAATGGGGCTGAAGCAATTAATACATAAGGGTCTTTGCAGTTCTTAGGTTTTTGTCACAACAAAGATAAATAGGTTCATCCAAAATGTACCAGTTTCCCAAAGAGGCTCATATGCTAACCATAAGTTAAGCAAAAAAAAAAAAGAAAAAAAAGTCGAATAAAATGCCCACCAACCAGAGTGGTGGAGGGAATGCAACTCATTGAATGCTACCCCCAATCTAGACCTATGAAGGCAGTGAAACAGCACAATCAACAATGTCTTTAATCTCATTCACATTACAGTACTGAAGAAATGAAGTTGTTTAGGTTGTTGTCTATCCCTAATTCAAAAGTCAAAATATCTGAAGGATTAAATGCTCCAAAATTTGAAACAATTTAGCACCAACATGATGCTCAAAGGAAATACTCATTGGAACATTTCAGATTTTGTGTTTTTGGACTAGGAATACTGAATCAGTAAGTACATAATGTAAATATTTCAAAATCCAGAAAAATCTGAAATCCAAAACACTGCTGGTCCCAAGCATTTTGAATAAGGAATATTCAACCTGTACTAGGTGTTTTGATTAGTTAGCATCCCATGAGTTGTGCCAACTGTGTTTTGTTTGAGTGTTCTCATTTGTGAAACAAGCATTTGTCCTCACTATTAGTAGTATCAAAATAAACAGAAGTTCTGAGTGAGATTCTCCTGCTTGCTCATAATTGGCATATAGAACTTTATCTAAGAATATAGAGGCATAAAGGACTCTGCTTAGATTCCTTACATTCCAAGTTGGAGTCTTTCTTTTTTCTTTTATTTTTTTTTAGCTGAGTGGTACAAGGAAGAAAAGAGCATGAAAATTATTCCATCTCATATAAAAAGAGATTAAAATATTGGAAGGACATTGTATAATACTTGGAAGAACACAGTATGTCATTTTGAAGGAACTTTGGAATTAAGGTTGCTAATCAGCTGACCTTAAAAATAGTCAGATTATTCTAAATTATCCAGGTTAGTTTAATGTAATTCCATGAGCAGAAGAGGAAAGCACAAGAATGAGTCAAAATAAAGTGACAGTGTGAGAAAGAGGAGAGGTTTGAATTCTGAGACAGATGAGACAGAATTTTCATCTGTTGGATGAAGTTCCCATGGAAAGCACAGAAGGAATGTAAAGTATTTGGGAGTAAAGATCCTCTGCTGATGCTGAAAGCCAATTAAAAAAAAAAAGATCTCATAGAACTGAATTCTGTCACATGAGACTGAATTCTGCCTCAATAATCTGAAACTAGATTCTATTCAGATCCTGTAGTAAAGAATTCAGTTTTACCTTTGATTTTAGTCCTGTGAGATATAGGTCAGATTTGACCTCCAGAAACTGTGAGATAATAAATTTATGTTGTCTTGAGGTTCTAAATGTACGATAACTTGTTGTGGGAAAAGAGAAAAATAATGCAATCAAATGCTCCTCTTTCTGTAGATACATTTGCCTTCCTGTCTCTGAAGAAAAATTCTATAAGAATTGTAGAAAGCTGGAGCCGCAAAAGGGGAAAACAAATTGGAAGGGGTCAAATATTATTCCTTTTGGACGTTTTAGACTTTGTACTAATGTGATGATTCTATGCTTAGTTTATAAAGTGCTTGACAGACTTTCTATACAGAGTAGGTCCTGAAATGTGTGTGTGTGTACAAAAGAGACAGAGGCTTTTGTTAATAGTTCTTTATATATTCACTGAGATTTTAAAGCACTTTCACTCTCTCAATTGAACCTCATTAAAATTCCATGAATTAAGTATCCTGATATGTGTTCTACATAAATACAAAGAAACCGAGGCATAAAAACTTTTAAGTGATTTGACCGATGTCAATGAGATGAAATTCTGTCTGCAAAATGAAGCAAACATTAGGAAAATAAAATATCTAATATTAGTGGTCCTGAAAAAGTAGTATGAGGTCACCAGGGCTTAGAGATAAAGCAGGAAGATAAAAGCAGGAATATCAATGGGCAGACTACATCTCACTATTTGTCAGGATAAGAATACATGAGGTTTCCATTTATTAAAGAAACACCACATCTGGTGTCTGACGCTTAAGTTGTCTTATTGCTCTTTCCAAGTGAGGTATCTTATTAGCAAAGGGCCCAAGTGAAAAATACTGTCTAGTGGATCACATATTAACACTCAATAAATGTTAAGCATAATTATTCCAAGCAGTCACCACTTCAATGGTTCATTTGCATTTAAGTTTTAGACGTTTGCCAAACCTTCTTGCCATAATTTTAGTAGGTGGAGGTAAAGGATGGAGACAGGAGGAATAGCGTATAGTGGATATCCTGTGCAAAAGAAAGCCCTATAATACCTTCTGCATAATCACACATCTTTCTCCTCAAAGAGTCAGCATTGGAATACCTGCCCTAAAGAGGTAAACTAAAACCAGTTATCATTAGCTGGGGAATTAGTGACATCCCACACAATAGGAACAACCACATCTATACCACTGGTGTAGAGTTCCTATTTTAACCTCTTCTTTCTCTGCATATTTTCAACTAGAGAAATAAGTGAAAGAAGGGGTCCATGGGAAAGAGCAGATCTTGTTTCCATCCTACCCAAGCTAGTGGAAGGAACTACAATACTAGACTAAATTTGGGAAGAAGGAGAACTTTGAATCAAATACGTGAACACATTTAAAGTGATTGAAACTCATGGGCTAAAATTAGAAGCAGTTACAGTAATCAGGTACACAGTGGGAAAGGAAATTTCAAGGTCCATAGCAAGTATTAGAAAATATAAAAATGTTTTCTAGTTATATTGAATGATTTTCAATTTATGGTCAAACTTGCATCATATTATGTTGATTACCTCATGAGCAATATATAGACATATATACAGTTAAGTCCTCACTTAACATTGTCAATAGGTTCTTGAAAACTATGACTTTAAATGAAAGGACATTTTTTTGGCTGCTCATTTGTCTTCTTTTGAGAAGTGTTTATACATATATTTTGTCTACTTTTTAATAGGGCTGTTTATTTTTTTCCTTTCAGCACATTTGAGTTCCTGGTAGATCCTGGATGTTAGCTATGAGTTAATGATAAATGTGGCAGCTGTACTATTATTTTTAAACATTTGATTTTTATTTAAGTAATTGTTATAGGGCTCCCAGGGGGGACAATCAAATATATCATCTCAATAGAGTGTATATCCTTTTGTATTTAGTTTCCTGTATCTTATAACTTCTATAAGATAATCATTTACTAAAATGTATCTGAGAATTGCTTTAATTTTAATAAAAATACCAAACGTTGGTGAAAGAAAGAACATACCACTGTACAACTATTTCATTAGTTTCTATAATTTTACTTAGTGCTTCCTAGTTTTAATATATGTCACAGATATCTTTTAAAAATTCTGATGAAAAGGAGAAGGTATGTTGATTCAGTAAGGAGATATTTTAGACAAACCGTAATAAAGTAGATATGGTAGTGATAATACAGTGATTGACAAGCTTTGAAGGAAAAAATAAAATCAATACTTTTTTAAACACTAAAAATAAATAAATAAATAAAAGGACATATAATGAAACCAATTTTTTTCTCTCATGATGTTTTAAGGAAGTAATGAACAAAACAATGATATCCAAGAACCTGCTGCATATTGTTTTGTCTAAAGTCACAGTTTCCAAGAACCTATCAATGACTTTAAAAGAGGACTTACTGTATATATTAACTGAGTTGTGTCCTGCTAGACTGTCCCAGGAAAAATGTAAAATTGGTTAACAGGTGCTTCAAATGAGCCATTATATTGGTGACTGACATAATTGTACTTAATTTATTAAGTACTTACTATGAGTGGAACAGTATTCTAAAATTTTACATGTAAAATGTCATCCAAATTGTCAATACTGCCTTAATAAAAAACCTTAGGGAAATGAGGAAACTTAGGCAAAGTGATCTTAAGTATCTTGTACAATGTTTCAGTGTTATAAAGTATCATAGACAGGACTTGAACATTTGAAATTAGACATAATTTTTTCCAAACTTTCTTTTATGAAAAAAGTATGAAAGGTCAGAAATTCAAAAGTCATTCCAAACTGTGGACCCAAATCTAGAAGGACCTAACACAGTTAATGAAAGTATGAACCTACTTCCTCAAACATAATACTTATTTTGACAATTCTTTGACTTATTTTTATTGGCAGATGCAAGTCACATCATGGGTCTAGCTCATAAAATGTTTGACACATAGTAACATTTTATTATTGTAGATTCTCACTTGTTTTTCATCCTTAAAACTAATTTGCTAGGTGTAATGGCTCATACCTGTAATCACAGCACTTTGGGAGGCTGAGGCAGAAGGACTGTTGGAATCCAGGAGTTCAAGAGCAACCTGGGCAACATAGTAAGACCTTCTGTCTACAAAATATCAAAAAATTAGCTGATGCATGCCTGTCCCAGCTATTCAAGAGCTGAGGCAGAAGGATCGCCTAAGCCCAGGCAATTGAAGCAGCAATGAGTAGTGATGGTGCTGCTGCACTCTAGTCTGGGCAACAGTGAGACCCCAACTCAAAAAAAAAAAAAAAAAATTCAAGCTGGGCTCGGTGGCTCAGTCTGTAATCCCGCACTTTGGGAGGCTAAAGTGAGTGGATTGCCTGAGCCCGCGGGTTCGAGACCCACCTGGGCAACTTGGCGAGACCTCATCTCTATAATAAATCAAAAAATTAGCCAGGCATGGTAGCACGCACCTGTAGTTCCAGCTACTTGGAAGGCTGAGGCGGAAGGATCGCCAGACCCCAGCAGGTCGAGGCTGCCGTGACCGGGAGCAGCCACTGCTCTCCAGTCTGGGCAACAGAGTGAGACTCCAACTCAAAAAAAAAAAAAAAAATTCATTTTCAAAATTTTCAAAAATATTTTTGAACTTTGCATCCTCTCCCTCTTTTTACTTTCTGGAATTCCTACTGTATACATGTTGGGGTCTTGCATTTTATCTTTCACGCTTTATTGCTTTTATTTTCCAGTCTCTTTCTTCATTATTTTGCTTCCTGTGAGATTATAGTGATGTAATAGATAAATAGGGATTTACTAACTACCTCCCCAATATCAGATACTCTAGTTAACATTTTAAATATCTGCATTCACACCAGTTCTAAAATGTGCAAATTATTTTAGTTTCCATTTGACAGATGAAGAATCTGAGGATTATAGGAAAGGTAAGTAGTCAAGTCAAATTAATTTGGCCATAGGACCTTCAGTGCTGGCTCTTTCTTTTTCTTCTTGTTTCAATTTATTCATATTCCCTTAGCAAAATTAACTCCACTCTTTAGTACTCCTACTGAAAATTTTAAAAATTTTATTTCAATGATTCTACTTTTTAATCTTAAGATTTCCATGTCATCCATTTTAGTGCCACTCTGTACAAAAAAACCAATATTTTACACATATTTGTTACAAAATATTATACATATAACTCTGATCTATATTTCCTTAGATTTTTCTGCTTGTTGGATCTCTCAAATACTAAAGATTCCCTGAAGATCTCTCCATCATACACTCTTTACTAAAGGAACAGTGTCTCATCTGCCTCAATAGGAGCTTGTTATGATGGAAGAAGTGGTTGCCCGCACTATCTTAGCAATTTGTTTTAGGACCTTACCCTCTACAAATGGGTAGTCTTGACCTGGCAACCACTTAGGGAACAGACCAAATCCTAATCTTGTGTGAGTACATTTACTCTGGACTTCTGCATGTTCAAAGTAACACACTTATGGTTTTGTCTCAAGTTGATGAGCACAGGTAATTCAGCCAAGGTAATTATCAACAAGGGTACCTGAACGAAATATTTTTGTATGC
>CAUYQG010029877.1:0-10375 GCA_963574415.1 Tarsius wallacei
AGATATTTATCTCATATAACCTTGAAAATGAAAATAATTCATTAACAGTGCTTCCTCAGAGTTTTCTTATATATGTTTTGTGATAGAGGATAAAGAGTCATTGTAGATTTTAAGACAGTTTTGGAAAGTTATTTTAGAATATATTTTTCTTTTCATATTACTGCCTTTCCAAAAAAATATTTAGATAGTAAAAAATTATCAGTAGGTTGTATTTTAAGGTTTTCATGCAAGTCAGCTATTTTGGGTTTGGCATGCCCCCAGAGAAATCTTTTTATATGTAGGGTCTAGTTTCTAAGACAATTCACAAAAAGCTAGGTAACTTGTAATGTGAGTAATAAATCATGTGAATCACAGTATTTTTCCAATTATGCCAGCCGTTACATTTGTGAAGATCTGGGGGTTTTGTAAGAAATTTTAAATCTTCTGTTTTCATTTTAATGACCTGAAAAATTAATATATAGCAATCATATTCTGGATTACCTAAATAAGTACGCCGTTATGTGATTCTTAAAATCGTGTTTATGGTTATCTTTATAATTGTGTTAGTCTCTTTGTTATAATTGAACAGTTTTAGAGGTTTACTATTTATGTAGGTTAATGGCTAGCTGGCTGGTTGCCTCTCAAAGCTAAAATGATCCAACTCTTTCGTATTTGTTATTATACTCATGTTGATTGTTTACTGTTATGAGACAAAACTGATAATTTCTATTTGAAAGATATATTAAATCAATAGAATTTTAGTTTTTAATATTACATTTATATTTTAAAAATGAAATGAGACATTGTGGCAGAATAATGTTGCAGACTAATGATAAAACAACAGAGGCAGAAAATGTAAGGACATTCACATGAAGGGACAGGTCAAATTAACTTGTATCTCTGAATCGATGAAGATCTGTATGGATAAAGTTTGCAATATTTCAAGAAGAGAAAAATATTGGGAGAATTTTGTTATCACATAGAACGTGGTAAGAAACTTAATAGTTAGGTAATTGTAACTATCAAAGTGAATACTCAGTGGAAATTTGTAAATGGATAATTTAAAAACGATTAGTGTTATATTTTAGGATGCTCTAATAATTTATGTCATCAAAATAATAGATCAGTATTTATTTTTGCTCTACACATCCTTTTTAAAATGGAAGAATTTCTCAACAAAATCCAGATTTCTGTCTTTTTTTTTTTTTTTTTAAAGGCAGGGCAACTATCAGCCTGCTTATATTTTATAAGTTATCTTGTATAAGCATTAGAGTTTGTGTTTCCCCATCTAAAGCAATGTTGTACATTTTCCAGGATGCAGTAATCAGGAATCGGGGAAAGGGAGTCTATATCTCTGCATATGTTGCTTGTAAAACAGACATTTGGGTTGGGCTTCTGCTGGATGTGTCTCCTCTCCAGGACACTATCACATTTCATTCTTTCTGTAATCACAGCTTGGTGTATAGATAGAAATAGAAATTAACCTTTAAGAGCTACTTTCAAAGTTATTCCACTACATTCACAGACCTGGAGGCTTGCCCATTTAGAAGAAATCTGAGTGCCTCCTCTTCCTTCTCTAACCCTCTCTAACCAATGACATAATGGCTGTCTCTCATCTAGTATGCTTCCTTCCCTATTATTATTTGTTATTCATTTTACTTCATTCATATTTAAAGATCACTGCAGTTATTCACTGAAAAGGGCAACACTTACCACCAACCATGCAAAGGTGAACTCAGATGAAATTTCCGAGGAGATATTTTGAAAGCATGGTATTTCCAGAGTCTGATTTACCTCTATTTCTATTGTATGGTTGGGTCCCCATTTATTCTGTGTATCTGTGATAAAAAATAAGATAGAAAATATAGGAATCTTTTTATCAGACATAAGAACAATTTTTATATAGAGATTCATCAGGGCACACCTATGAAGGACATAGGCAACACCCGACTATATTCTTCATTGTACAAATGGTAAAACTGAATCACTGATAAGAACAAAGAGTTATTTATCACTGAAAAATTCCAGGGAAACTACCCCATTAGAATCCAACTTATCATTTGGCACTTTCCTCTGCTTTAGCTCGAAATTGGCACTTTAGTCTTCAGGTTACACTTCCTTGATAAGATAGAATATAAAACTTTATAACCTAGCCTTTAGTTGTCTTTTTGAAAATATTATTTTAATATACTTTTTAAAGAGCAACTTTAGATTCACAGCAAAACGGAGCAGAAAGTACAGATATACACTTCTTGTATATCTCCTGCATCTACCCGCCCACCATCTCCCACACTGTCAGCATTCTGTACCACAGTGGTACATTTGTTGCAAGTGATGACCCTACATTGACACATCATTATCACTCAAAGTTCATAGTTTTCATTGGGGTTTACCCTTAGTGGGTATGGGTTTGGACAAATGTGTAATGACATATATCCACCATTATGGTATCATACAGAATATCTTCACTATCCTAAAAATCGGATCTTTTTAGTGTCTTCATATCTAATTGTCTTCTTTAAACTTACAAACATTCCTTCAACAAAGAAATTGCACCAAAACATATATAAGAAAACTCTGAGGAAGCACTGTTAATGAATTATTTTCATTTTCAAGGTTATATGAGATAAGTATCTGTCTTATAGTGTCTTCTTTTGGAAACATTATATATACATACATACACATTTGTGGCTAAACTATAATAATATCAACAGATAATTTATAAATGAAAACAACTCTATCATCCTAATATCCTAAAAATCTTATACTCTTTTTTCTATATCTATTTAAATCTTGTTTGTATGTATGCATGTTTTCTCATACTTTGCAATCCTATTTAATAACTAATGTTATGTATATTGTTATTTAAAAATGTTTGGCATGATTCTTGAACTATTCGTGGTTGAAATTTTCATAGGCTTTAGGTCATTTCACCATATATACCCATCATCACTTGTTTAGTCATTTCCTATTATTGCATCATAATGCTCTTTCAGCTTGGGTTTTTACTTTATTTTAAACCATTATATGCTATACAGCCAGGATCATCATTATGCTAATAGCTTTCTTCTGACCACTTATCTACTCGAAGTAAAATTTGAACATTCTCATAGCTACTAATAGTACACACACACACACACACACACACACACACACATACATTTGATATAGTGATATATATATCCATTTGATGCAATACACTTATCGAGCTAGAGGTGTATTGCATCAAAATGGATAGTACTTTGAAAGTGACTGAAGTTTAAACATGTAAGAATAAATACATAATTTTTTATAAATAAATTCTGGTTTTTTGGGATTCCACCTCATATATATATTTTTAAATAAAATATTTCTTACTTCAGGAATGTTATATCTAGCCTTCAGATCTTTGTAACATTTCTGTCTTTCATCAATATCAGCTATCTTCTTTACTGATAACTTTTTCCACTTCCTTTCCCTAATAAAACCAAATCTTTCTGTTTGGGCACATCTTCCCTGAAGCATTCTCAAATAGTGGTTGTTTAATTGTTTGCATCTTTACTTCCTCAAGTTCAGCATGTGGGATCAGTGCCTTCCTTGCTGCTTCCAAATATTACTCTAATCCCATTAAAAAAAAAAAAAAAGCCCTGTCCCTTATGGTTGAAAGCATTTAGTTATCACAGTACATTCAAATGGAGTAATTTGTATACTGTCACCATAATTTTTTTTGCCATATTTGCAAAACACTTTTACTACTATTTAATTTTTAAATTATTATAATGTTTTTCTTACATAAGTTTTTTTTTAGACATACTGATCTAGGCACTAATATCTGTGAATTCTATGAAATCCACTCAATACACAAATTATATTTTAATGCACATTACTCAATTATGTGAATATTAAATTTTTGTATACTTGGTCTGGATTCCGGGAAGTTTGTAGTACAAATGGCATTACTTTTTGAGTATTCCTGAAGACAGAGTAACTAGGTTAGCAAAGCTGAAAACACATAGACAATATCTACAAGAACACGAAACAACAACACAGTCCTTAATTCGGTAGGGACAAACCACTAGACCACTGTGGTTTTAGCAACTGTGCAGAAAGATACAAAAAAAGATCAGCTGGGCTTCTGATGGCCCTGAGAACTACAGAACCCACTCCCACCAACAGGTAATCACTGGAAAAACAAGAAGACTGATCTGAAAATAGTATCCAAAATGCAAGACAGTTTGCAGGCACTAAATCATCAGTGTTTTCAAGGAAATAATAAAAGGGGTTGTGAGTGCTGGAGCAGACAGGCCTTCTCAGGACATATGCCACACTGAAGAAGAAACTCCTGGAAGTAGAATCCAAATTGAACAGGACAGGTCCGCTAAAAGAAATCAAAGAAGCAATTTAGGCAAAAGTGAGGGATAGAAGCAAAGGAAATGCACCCAGAAAGTACAATGACAAATTACTTATCTCAAAAATAACAGAAGAAGGGACTCTAGAGACACTAAACATTCCTGAAAAGCTAGCCTGTTCTATCATTCTGTGATAAGAATAAAAAATGCATTTATTAATTAAGCAGGAACAATAGAAAGCGAATGAAATAGATCAACCTACAAAGATGCCATGAGCAAAAAAGAGAATAGAAAACAAAATAATATTCATACAACAATGACAACACAATAGCAAGATAGAACCAGAAAAAGAAAATAAATGATTATAGCCGGATTATTCAAAATGAGCTAAAAGAAATAAAGTGATGTGAACTGTGCAAAGTTTTGGAAAGTCTGGTAAATGAGTTTATTGGAAAAAAGGAAGCTTACAAAAGAAAGGTATTTGTATACCTAACCCTGAATTGACCCCACATCTTTAAAATTAAAAATTAAAAAAGAAAAAAAAGAAAGGTGACAATTTAGGAAAAGGTTAGAAATAATAATTTTTAAAAATTACTTCAGAAATGAAGACCAAACTAGAACAAAACCAAAAGCATACAAACAGAAAAGCTAATGCATTAAAAGAAATAAAAGACTAAAATGAGGAAAATTTTAAAATAAATAAATAACAAAATTTTAAAAAAGAAAAAACAGATAAAAGAGAGCTAAAGAAAATAGCATGGAAAGTAGATAAAAATTTATGCATAATAGGAAGTACTAAAGAAAAGAAATCAAAGCAATAGAACAGAACACATATTCAAAAGTATAATTCAAGAAAAACATTAAAAATTGCTAGAAAATGCACATTAAAAGATTGTGCTGCAAAAGTAGGAAAAATAGACTCAGAACAGACAAGTTAAGCATATTCTTATGAAAGTAATGAACAAAGTCAACTATGAGGAAAGAAAATCAGATTGTTATTAGCTTTTTGATAATAATTCTATGACAGAAAGTAAAGGAGTAATGTACTTAATATACTTATGGAAAGAAAATGTGAGCCAAGGATTTTATATTCAGCAAAATTAATCTTTTAATATAAAGACTACAGAAAAATGTGACAGGCATGCAAGAACTCAGGGCATATTGCTTTCATGAGCACTAACTAAGTGTTCTCCAATGAAATCCACTTCAGACTCAGGATACATATTTACACATAGGCTGGTGGTAAGTGTTGACTATGTATTTGCCTTTAGCGCTAAGAATAAATAATTGTTATAATAAAGGTTATAACATAGTAGTGAATATATATTTTAAAATAAAGATACAATATAAGTATCATAAATGGGGTTGTAAGATTGGGTGACTTCTGGTTATGAAAAGATCAGTGAAAACAGTTCAGTAAAAAACTGGGCATATGTGTAAAAAAAACAATAATTTTAGGGCCCTGGAAATTGACCAAAGATAAACATAAAATTCAGAAACATTCCTGCTTAGTAAAAACAGCTTAGTCTCTCTCAGGTCTCCCCCACTCATGTATAGTTTCCTACTCAGGCCACAGTGTGTGCAGAACCTTAGTAAATATAGCAGGAGTCTTCAGTTTTATTGCCTATGGCTCCTTCCCTTCCCTTCCCCAGCCTAGTCATTAAGAGATGTAGTTTTCGCCCCATGAAGCTGGCTGCAAAAACCAGCAGCTTCTACCCTCCGGTCCCCCCACAAGAGGCAGGCTTACATTAGGTCTGGGGTGAAAAATCCTTCCCTTTTTCCTAACAGGAACAAATCCAGCAGAAAACAAATAGGAAAATCTGTTGCTTGGTTAGTTTGAATTTGTTTTCCCATTTGGGGTGAGTGGCTGCTATGCTTGTTTCCTCCAAAACTCATGCTAAATTTAGTTGCCATTGTGACAGTGTTAGAAGGTGGAACTTTTGGGAGTTGATAAGGCATGAGAGCTCTACACTCCTGAAAGGGATTAATGCCTATATAAAAGGATGAGTTTGTTCCCCTTTTGCCTTTCTGCCCTTCTGCTTTCTGCTGTGTGAATACGGTGTTCCTCCACTCCAGGGGATGCAGCAAGAAGACCCTTGCCAAATGTCAGTGTCTGAATCTTGGTCTTTCCAACCTCCAGAACTGTGAGAAAATAAATTTTTACTCTTTATAAGTTAGTCAGCTTGTGATATTCTGTTATAGCAGCAAAAAATCAACTAAACAGACCAGATAAACATTTAACATGGAAATCAAAAAGACATAGATCGGCTGAGATAAAATCTTGACACATTCTGGCCTAACTAGGAAACAACACATGAGTGGGGGAGACCTGAGAGAGCCTAGCAAAAAGCAAACGCCAAGGGAGTCTGGAAAACTGGGTGCAAATTTGAATGCACTCCCCAACTCCCACACTAATTTATGTGGAGAGGATGAAAGGCTTATGGGTTTAAGGTGTTTGAGCACAACTTTGGTCAAAATCACTGGTGGACCACTAAAGGGGCTTTGCCAATACAGAAGCAACTTCTTGGGAGTCAAACTAAAAAAAATAAGAATCTGTATAAAAAGCTTCCCAGAGAGGTCAACAGCCATACACCACAAAGGAGACAGATTTTGCAATTTAATACAGGTAAGTTAGTAAAATGAAAAACAAAAACTAGACCCCCTCCCTCAGAATATAGAGTTGCCACATGTATGTGTGTGTATATATGTATATATATATATACACACACATGTCCATTTTTCATCAAAAAATTATGAGACATAAAGGAAACGGGAAAATGTAATACATACTCAGAAAAAAAAAGTGCAACTGACTCTGAGTTGATCCAGATATTAGATATAACAGACCTCAAAGCAACAATAAGAATGTTCAAATGAGCCGGGCTTGGTGGCTCAGCCTGTAATCCCACGCCTTTGGGAGGCTGAGGTGAGTGGATTGCCTGAGCCCGCGGGTTCAAGACCCGCCTGGGCAACTTGGCGAGACCTCATCTCTACAATAAATCAAAAATTAGCCGGGTGTGGTAGCGTACGCCTGTAGTTCTAGCTACTCGGAAGGCTGAGGTGGAAGGATCGCCGGATACAGCAGGTCGAGGCTGCGGTGGCCGGGAGTGGCCACTGCACTCCAGTCTGGGCGACAGAGTGAGACTCCAACTCAAAAAAACAAAAAGAATGTTCAAATGATTAAAGCAAAATATGATGACAATGACTCAATAAATAGGAAATCTTAGTGGATAAATAGGAAACTAATGAACCAAGTACTTATTCTGGAGTTCAAAAGTCAATAATAAAAATGAAAAATTCAGAAGAGGTGCTCAACAGCAAATATAAGGTGACAAGCCGGGCTCGGTGGCTCAGCCTGTAATCCCGCGCCTTTGGGAGGCTGAGGTGAGTGGATTGCCTGAGCCCAGGGGTTCGAGACCCGCCTGAGTGAGACCTCATCTCTACAATAAATCAAAAACTTAGCCGGGCGTGGTAGCGCGCACCTGTAGTTCCAGCTACTTGGAAGGCTGAGGCGGAAGGATCGCCGGAGCCCAGCAGGTCGAGGCTGCGGTGGCGGGAAGTGGCCACTGCACTCCAGTCTGGGCGACGGAGTGAGACGCCAACTCAAAAAAAAAATATATATATATATATATATTTATATATATTTTAAAATATATTATATATATATAAGGTGACAGAAAAAAAACCCAATGTATTTGAATATTGATGAATATAAATGATCAAATCTGGAGAGCAGATAGAAAAAGAATCGAGAAGAAATGAACAGAGCTTTAGGCTCACATAGGACAATATCAAGTATACTAACACGTGAAATGGGGGACATAGAAGGAGAGGCAAAGGGTGAGAGGACAGAACAAATATTTGAAGAAATGATGACCAAAACTTCATATATTTGATTACAAAACACTTCTCCACAAATGCATCTACACATTTAAGAATCTTAACAAAACCCAAATAGGATAAACACAAAGAGACAACCATCTAGATACATTATAATCAAACTGCTAAAAGCCAAAGAAATAAAAAATTATGAGAACAGTCATTGAAATGGCCAAAAAACAAAACAAAAACAACTCATGCTGTGCAGATCACCAATAATATAATTAATGGCTGACTTCTAATCAGAAACAATGGAGATCAGACTATTAGCATTCAAAATAAAAAAGAAAGAGGAGGAAGAAGAGGAAACAGGTCATCATAATTCTACATATTATAAAATAAACCAGATGTCTTGGATTTTCTTCAAGGTATTCTTGAAAGGGGACAGTTGATAAGGGCTTAAATAAAATAAGAGTGCTTATAAGTTGATAATTGTTGAAGTTGTATGTTCAGTATGTGGGAGCTCATTATAATATTCTATCTAATTTTGTATATGTTTGGAATTTTACACAATTAATTTTTTTTCATGAATCACCTAAAGTCATCTAGAGTATTGTCAGTTATATATAACACATTGAGAGAAAAACTAAACAATCAATTGCTTCCTCAATTCACTGTCATTATCCTCTAATTCAATCCAGAAGTTATAAAACCATGGCCTGCAGGCCAAATCTGACTTGTTGCCTGATTTGGTAAAGTTTTATTGGAACACAGTCAGGTCCATTCATTTACATATTGTCTGTAGATGCGTTTCATGCTACAATGGCAGAGTTGATAAGTTGTGACAGAGACGGTATGAATCACAAAGCCGAAAATATTTAATATCTGGTCTGTCTGTGTTTTGTGCTGCCATAACAGAATACCCGAGACTGGATAATTTATTAAAAAAATATATATATTTATCAGTTTTGGGAGCTGAAAACTTCAAGATCAAGACATGGGCAGGTTTGGTGTCAGGTTAGAACCCAGTGTCCTCTTCCAAGATGATGCTTTGAATGCTGCATCCTCCAGAGGTAAGAACACTATTCTTCACATGGCAGAAGAGTGAAAGGGCAAGAGAGACAAGAGGGGACCAAACTCAACTTTTTAAAATGGTATAATCCTTCCTGTGAGAATGGAGCCCTCTTGGCCTAATCACCTCTTAAAAGTCTCACATCTTAATACTGCTACAATGGCAATTAAATTTCTTTCTTTCTTTTTTTTTTGAGTCAGAGTCTCACTCTGTCGCCCAGGCTTGAGGGCAGTGGCACACTCACAGCCACCACAGCCTCGACCTGCTGGGCTCAAGAGATTCCTCCGCCTCAGCTTTCCAAGTAGCTGGAACTACAGGTGCGCGCCACCACGTTTGGCTAATTTTTCTTAATTTATTGTAGAGATGAGGTCTCGCCAAGTTGCTCAGGCTGGTCTCAAACCCATGGGCTTCTCTCATCTCGGCCTCCCAAAGTGCTGGGATTATAGGCATGAGCCAATGTGCCTGGCCAAGCAATTAAATTTCAACATGAGTTTTGGAGGGGACAAACATTTAAACCACAGCATGGCTATTCAGAGAAAAATTTGTCAACTCCTTCTCTAATTTCCCGGTTGCCCTCCATTATTCTTTAAAAATGTTGATATTCAGATTGCAATGTTCTTTTACAGCCTAAACCTTGGATGATTTCAGTTGATCATTCAGAAGATCTATCAAATACCTGGCCCCTCAATTCTTCCCAGTTTTACCTCTATTAACCATCACCACTCCATTCAGCCATCTGCTCTCATAAACACATCTTACATCTTTTTTTTTTTTTTTTTTTGAGTTGGAGTCTCACTCTGTCGCCTAGACTGGAGTGCAGTGGCCGCTCCCGGCCACCGCAGCCTCGACCTGCTGGGCTCCGGCGATCCTTCCGCCTCAGCCTTCTGAGTAGCTGGAACTACAGGCGCGCAGCTACCACGCCCGGTTGATTTTTTTTTTGAATTATTGTAGAGATGAGGTCTCGCCAAGTTGCCCAGGCGGGTCTCGAACCCCCGGGCTCAGGCAATCCACTCACCTCAGCCTCCCAAAGGTGCAGAATTACAGGCTGAGCCACCGAGCCCGGCTATATTTTACATCTTGTTACCACACATATAATTTGCCACCTACAAAATCACTGATTCAAACCTACAAGCACCTCTTTTTCCAGTTTGCTATTTCAACAGTTTTCTGACTTCAC
>CAUYQG010029878.1:0-17717 GCA_963574415.1 Tarsius wallacei
ACATGATGGAATATTACGCAGCCATAAAGAAGGACAAAAGTATGAACTTTGCAGCAACTTGGATGGACTTAGAGGCTATAATACTGAGTGATCTATCACAGAAACAAAGAACCGAGTATCACATGTTCTCACTCATAAGTGGACCTTGAACAATTATCGTAATACTATTATCGTATTGGCAGTAGTGGGAAACTGCCGGGGAGGTGGGGGGAGGGGGTGGGATTGGCGGTGGGGGGAGGGGGTGGGATTGGCAGTGGTGGGAATCTGCTGGGGGAGGAGGAAAGCATACCTCATCAACAAGGGTACCTGCATGATGAACATTTGTATATGTAACCCTGAATTGCACCCCACATCTTTAAAATGAAAAACTTTTTAAAAAAAGAATAAGAAACTAGGCCAAGAGCCCAAGAAAGAAAATTTTGCATGTGTTTCTGTCATAGATGTAACATAGGGTGTGGGCAGGCTTCTTTAACACTGTTCCTCAGTCAAATCATTTGACTAGTTACCAATGGTAAAACATGTATGGAAGAAGTGCAGACTTGAGGAGTCATCTTTCCCTCAGGTATGTATCCATGTCTAAAACCCAGGAGTTACTCTGGATGTGGTGGCTCACTCCTGTAATCCCAACACTTTGGGAGGCCGGGGTGGGAGGATTGCTTGAGTCCAGGATTTCAAGACCAACCTAGGCAACATAGTGAGAGCCTGTTTCTACAAAAAATAAAAAAATAAAAAATTAGCCAGGCATAGTGGAACATGCCTGTAGTCCTAGCTATTTGGAAGGCTAAGGTGGGAGGACTGCCTGAAACTAGGAGGTCAAGGCTATGGTGAGCCATGATTTTGCCACTGCACTCCAGCCTGGATGACAGTGTGAGACCCCCAACTCAAAACAAACAAACAAACAAACAACCCAGGAGTTAAACAGTAGAGCAAAACACAATGCTTTTGTAGCCCTCACACCACCCTATAAGATAGACACGATTATTATCCCCATTTTTCAGACATGCTACCTGGGATCTAGTGAGGTGAAGTAATTTTTTTCAGTGTCATTCATCCAATTTGCAGTAGTCTTGGGGTGTGAACTCAGATCTCTCAGAGTGTACCATATAAAAGGCAGAGGGAGTAAGAACGACTCAGGAGCAGATATGAAACTAACTCTCTCTTCCCCTAATCTATTTGAGGAAGATGGTTCCGAGCTAGGGAGAAGCAGGAGGTAGGCTACTTGTCTGTTTCTTCCACTCAATATAAGGAACTCAGCCGGGCTCGGTGGCTCAGCCTATAATCCCGCGCCTTGGGAGGCTGAGGTGAGTGGATTGCCTGAGCCCGCGGGTTCGAGACCCGCCTGGGCAGGCAAAACCTCATCTCTACAATAAATCAAAAAAATTAGCCGGGCGTGGTAGCGCGCGCCTGTAATTCCAGCTACTCGGAAGGCTGAGGCGGAAGGATCGCCGGAGCCCAGCAGGTCAAGGCTGCGGTGGCCGGGAGCGGCCACTGCACTCCAGTCTGGGCGACGGAGTAAGACTCCAACTCAAAAAAAAGAAAAAAAAAAAAAAACCAAAAAAAAAAAATATATATATATAAGGAACTCCAGGGTGGGGAGAGGCACTTCCTCTTTCCATTCTAGTAGCCTAGTCAATATTCTGTGTTCAGGTAAAGCCAGATTATTCTATGGATGAAGCGTTAAATCTTAAGGAACATCCACATCCACGAATTGGAAAAAAGTTCAGCTGAGCCTTAAGAATCTGGAATCTCTTCTATCTTTACTGTCAACTGAGAAATTCCTTTTGAGTTCCTTACTTCCAATTCCTCTCCCTCCACCCACCACCAAGAGGGATCAATCTAGTTCATCTACTTTAAGCTTGACCACACAGCCAGCTGATGAAGTGACTGCTCTTGGATTACAGACCCATCCCTGGGCCAGGCAGGTGGAGGGAGGAGGAGAGGAAGGGAGGGTCTTCTCACGTTGTGTGAGGCACGGCTGCCCAGGCAGCAGGAGCGGTGGGCAAGCTGTGGGTCTCCCCTGGAGGTGGGGAGGAGGTGTGGGAGGAGGGGCTGAAGTGGGTAGAGTCACATATCTAATTGAGAGGTAAAATAATTTGCTCAGGTGTTTCACCTTACCTCCCTTACTCTACAGATAAGGAAACCAGGGCCCAGGAAGTCAAAGAGCTCACTCAAGGTCATCCCGCTTAGCTGTGTGGCCGAACTCAACTCTCATCTTCCAGTCTAAGTGCTCTATCTTCCAAAAATGAGTTAACTGCCTAAGAGGGCAAGGAAAAGAGAAGACTAAGGACAGTACTAGGAGCACACCATCGTGTGAGAAGTAGAGGGAAGGATAGTCCAGGTGTGTCCTTGGTGGATAAAGATAAAAGCTGGCCAACACCCTTGAGACCTGGTTCTGGGATAGAAAACCTGGGGGGTGAGGGGGTGCAGTATTTAAGTATATATGCTGGTAGCAGGGGTGGGGGAGATACACGGTGGGGATGGGGGTAACTGCCAAATCCAGAATGACTGTAGATGTAAGTTCCCAGATTTACAAATAGAATATTTTGCCGATGTCATTTTTAAAAACACCGCCTCCATATAAAGGCCTTCAAGGGCCCCTTAATAGAAACTGAGAGTTGAAACCTAATCTCCTTCATGCCACTTGGGGGTAACACCTTCATGTTTCACTTAATTGAAACTTCCCACCTCTGTTTGCCTCTGAAAGCTGAGAGAAGTTGCTAATCTGAAGGCCATCTTCTCTTCTTTAAATGGCTACAGCAAACTCCCAACCTGCCCAACTACTGAAGCTCCAGACATTTTTATGTGTTTATTTATTTGAAGTCAATAAAGCTTCCCGGTTATCTCAGGACGGGACACAGTGAATGTCGGCTACAAAGACTGGGTTGTAGATATGGGGTGAACTCTTCCACAGGAGATGAGAGGGAGTTCTCATCACGGGCAGATCACAGCTTCCAAGAGTGTCTCCACAGACAAAAAGCAATACAGGCCCGGAGGACCATCAGCAACTCCAGGGCCCAGCATGTGGCTCCTGGCCTTTCTGAAGATGAGTGGCTCACATTCAGCAGCAGGTAGCCTTCAGAAAGCTGGAGAGGACCAGGCAGCTGTCACTGAGGACGTGAATAGGGCAGAAAGGCAGCAGTTACTGCGTTGAAGCTCAGGTCAGAACGCCAGGCTCTGGGCAGGTAACCACCAAAAACAAGCCAGGGCTCCAGGCATAAAGAGACTCGGGGCTCAGGTCCAAGGAACGAGTCCTTCTACCCCCAGGGCTAGGTTCAGTCCTGAGACCTTCTCAAAGCAGCCTCAAGCAAACTTCTCTCCTGATATCCAGAGCCCTGTCTGCCCACCGACTTCTCACCTAGATGTTCCACGGGTACCTTGAGACAACAGGTCACAATGGAACTCATCCCCTTCCTTCTGAACAAGCTCTGCCTTCTTCTGAGTTCTTTATCAGAGAGAGTGGTACCACCCTCCACCCAAGTAGGCAAGTGAGAATTCTCAAAATAGCCCCAACTATGTCCCATTCCTCGTCATCTATATCCAATTAGTCCCAGTCCTACTACTCAGATCCATCCCATCCCCCACTGCCTCAGATCAGGCCCCCACCATTTCTTTTTCTTTTTGAGAGGGGGTCCTGCTCTGTCACACGGCAATCATAGCTCACTGCAGCCTCAAATTCCTTGGCTCAAAGGGATCCTCCCACCTCAGCCTCCTGAGTAGCTAGGACTACAGTCACGCCCCGACCACCTGGCTAATTTTTTCATTGTTTTGTAGAGACAGGGTCTCAGTTGTTACTCAGGCTGATCTCAAACTTCTGGCCTCAAGCAATCCTCCCACCTCAGTCTCCCAAATTGCTGAGATTACAGACTTGACCCACCACGCCCAGCCCTCACCATTTCTTACAACTTTGGTAACAGCCTCCTAAATGGTCTCCCTGGCTTTGATAATCCCCTTCCAAGGCATCTTCTACACTGCCACCAGAAAATCCAATCTGATCACATCACCCCCCCTACATTGTAAACTTCAGGACAACAAAGAATTAACCACATAGCATGGATTTGAAGGTCCTTGTGTTCTTGCTCAGACCATTTTCCATTTCCCAGCCTAGCAAACTCCTACTCATATTAACCACCCAAGTCAAATAGCATCTTTTCCATGAGTTTCTCTCCAGTTATTTCCTCTCCTTCTCTCCTTGCCATAATTAATTCCATTCTCTTCTGTATGCCCTTTGTACTTAGTCTGTCAGCTTCTACTGCAACATTTGCAACATGCGGTTATAATTATTAATCTATCGCTTGTCTCCTCCATGAACAGCAGAGCACTTTGGAGGTAGGCACTGTTTTTGTATACCAGGTTGCTAACAGGGTAGGTGATCAGTAAATGTTGAACTGATTTAGGCAAGAGCCTACCTAGTTTTTAAAGGTAATAAAAGAGGTGAGTTGATTTTGATTACTGACTTCGATCCTTTAAATGCTACTTGCATAATATTTGAAGTGGCCCTAGAAAGAAAGTGCCTAGATAAATTAGATTTCATTTTTCTTGCCCTTCTCAGAGAACCTCATCCTGTCTATAACCCTAGCTGAGTTGAGAGGCTAAGGCCGAGTGTGTTTTGGCAAGAGTGGGTTAGGCCAGAAATGGATAGCTGACCGTATGATCTGGAGATCAATTCGCAAAAATCAAGACTGTGTAGCATCAAGGCTAGCATTGACTTTATATCAAGCCAAATTTACAGGCAAGAAAGTTAGGACAGAGCTCATAATAATGATATTAATAATGATGATACAATAATAACTAACATGTCTAACACTTTCTACATGTCACATATTGTGCTAAATGATTTTTATTATCTAATTTCATCCTTACAACAAATCTTGGAAATAGCTATCTCAATATCCTTTTCTGTTAGTTCTTTCCTCGCCCCTTAATTTTAACTTAAATCAGAGCTGGTTTCTATTGCTTGCAACAAAGAACTCTGACTAGTATAATTATTACCTATCTCCGTTTTGTAGATGAGACATCAAACTTAAAGAAAGCAATAGAACTTTATTAGCTCAAACAGGTGGAACGGGAGAGGTCTAGGACTGAAACTTAATCCTCCACTTTCAAAACCTGTGCTCTTCATGATTTTTGTTTTTCTTTTTTTTTTTTCTTCTTCTTTTTTTTTGAGTTGGAGTCTCACTCCATCGCCCAAGCCAGAGTGCAGTGGCACACTCCCGGCCACCGCAGCCTCAATCAGCCGGGCTCCAATGATCCTTCTGCCTCAGCCTTCCAAGGAGCCAGAACTATAGGCACGTGCTACCATGCCCGGCTAATTTTTGATTTATTGTAGAGATGAAGTCTCACCAAGTTGCCCGGGTGGGTCTCGAACCCACGGGCTCAGGCAATCCACTCGCCTCAGCCTCCCAAAGTGCTGGGATTACAGGCTGAGCCACCGAGCCCGGCCATGTTTTTCTTTAAAAAAAAAAAAAAAAAATCATGTATAGCTCTTGTTCCCATTAGGTCTTTCTGTATTTTATTTTTGTATTATCTGTATCCTTTAATGGAGATAGTTTATACACTATCTGTATGTTGCCTGTATGAGAATGAAATACAGGAAGGGTAGAGAGAAGGAAGAACCAGACAGAAGGTCATGAAAGCAGGTGGTCAAGTGACTGCAGCTGTGGGGAGGGGAGTGAGGCCCAAGCTGGGAACCAAACAGAATGTGACGCTCTCTGCCCTCACAGTTAGGGGGCAAGTAGGCCAAACTGCCCTGGTTCCAGAACGGTAGGACTACATCAATATGGAAAAGAAATCAGAACTTCTCTCTGTGTCCTCAGAAGGTAGAGATGGGCACGGGGAAGGAGCTAAACAGAGAGGATGAGAAGGAGAGTGTGTGCTCGTTTTCACATGCCAAAGCCTCCTGGGCAGCATCAGGACACTGAATCCTCAGACTCGACCATCCTAGGGGGCTGCGTGCAACTAGGCTGCTGTTCTTCTCCGTGGATGGACAGTGAACACTTCCTAGGAAACTGACTCCCTGGAAATTGACCCATTTGCATAAAATTTCCAAATTTAACATGTGTGGATGAAAACCCTAAGTCAACCACCAGGACCACATCCTTCGTTTTTTCACCCCAAACCCTCCTTGGCAGCTGGTCTGGGGTTCCTAGAAATGCCATTTGCATGAATGATCTCAAAGCCACCACAGAAGGAGCCACTGTGACAGGTTTAGTGCTCCCAGGGCTGCTCTCCTGTTTGCTAGCAGTGCTCTGCTGGTGACTAATAGGAAATCCCCAGGGATGTAGGTCAACGACTAGGAGGCCTCCAAACAAAGCTGTGCCTTGGGCATTAGAGAAAGTCACCACTAGAGGGTCCCACTGAGCTTTCTCACTGGCTCGTGAAGGGACACCGGTAGGACAAGAGCCTCAGGATTCAACCACACAGAAACACTAGAGAGAGACAAGGGACAGGACTGGAACTGTTGGTCTTCAGTTTTCTACAAACAAGTCTTCGAGGCGGAGACAAACATTCCCGGTCTTCCTCTACCCCAGGTTGAGTCCTGCACCTTTCCTCTGCGAGCCCACGCTTGGTACTGACAATCACAGTACCACTCTGTTTATAGCAAAGAAATGAGACTTGTACTTGCTGTGTCCTGGGGACTGTACTAAGTGATTTCCATGTATTATTTCATGCTCACAACAATCCTGTGAGGTATTATTATCCCCATTATACATATGGAGAAACTGAGATTAAGAGAAATTAAGTAACTTACCCAAGGTGATTACGGCCAATAAGCACCGAGGTTGGAAACTGAACTCAGAACATCTGATTTGGGAGCCTAAATTCTAAGTCATTAATCCATACAGGCTGCATTTGTTAACCCCTATAGTCCTATTGGGCTGTATCAAACATTAAGAAATTTCCCTTAGGCTAGGGGTGGGAAGTAAGAGAGAAACAAAATAGGTAATTATTATATAAGGACTGCCATGCAAAAACACAGAAAAGTTGAGGCACATAATCCTGTCTTGGAGTCAAGGTAAATTCCCTGTGAAGAGGCCACTGTCAGATGAGTAAGAGGGGAGCAGTATTTGTAAGAAAGAGAAAACACGCCCCAAGTTTCAGGGAGGAAGGGCTCATGCAGTCTGCTCAAGAACCCACGTGCAGTTCCCCAACTCTGGTGCGGAAAGGGAAGTGAGGTCAGGGAGCCACAGGACCAGAGGGGACCCAGAAGCCAGAGCATGAGGAGCTGAGATTCCACGCTGGAAGCAGTGAGGACCTTGGAAAGGTCACAGATAGAGAGTGCCCTGACAAGGTTTGTACTTCAAGACGTGACTTTGGCTCCTGCTAAAAGAATGTATTGGAGGAGGACAAAAGAAGAATGCAGAAAACCCAGTCAGGAGTTGGGACAATCTAGGCGAGAGATGTTAGGTACCATGACACAGATGGATGCAGACTGTCATGTGACAGGGACATGGAATGGACAAGAATGAACCAAACGAATGATGGGATTAGAGGGGAAAAGTGAAATCAAGGATGACTCCTGGTTTCAGCCTTGGGTGACTAAATGGATGATGGTGCTACTTTTGCTGAAATAAAGTCTGGGAGAAACAGCAGTGGCAAGGGGCGTGTGAAGTAAGGGGTCAGAGTAGAGCCCTGAGTTTGAAGTGATTGCCAACAACTCAGTGGAAACATTCAGAGGACAACTGAATACAGACGGTACTTTAACTACACAGGTGTTGATTTTGCCTGTCTTTCCACAGGGACAATATCTCACCTGGTTTTCATTGTCACTGCCTACAACACAGGGGCCACTTACCAGTGTTGGAGGAGCAGATACCATATGTGAACAGATTGAAGGAGGAGTGCACAGAGAATAGAGGGGAATGTATGGAGGGAAGGAATGACAGGAGAAACAAACACCAAAAGAACAGCAAGAAGGCATGAGAAAAAAGGTAGATGGTGACGAGTCTGAACACAACCCTGATTAGTAATAGTAATAAACTTGGTAAGGGTTAGGAAATAAATTATTTTTTCCAACCAGCTTAAAAACTTTTAAAAAATAGAATAAAGAGACTGTTGATTAAAAGCCAAACTTTGTAAAACATTTAAAGAGGTTTATTCTGAGACAAATATAAGTGACCATGGCATGAGGTATAGTCTCAAGAAGTCCTGAGAACATGTGTCCAAGATGGTTGGGTTACAGCTTGCTTTTAAACAGTTTATGAAGACAGAAGTTTACAGGCAAGGACATAAATCAACACATGTGAGGTATACACTGGTTCAGTCAGGAAAGGCAGGATATTTCAAAGCAGGTACTTACAAGTCATCAGTTGGTTTAAGGGACCCTTTAATTGACAATTGGTTGAGATGGTTATTGTCTAAAGACCTGAAATCAGAAGAAAGGATTATCTGAGTTAAGGAGGTTGTGGAGTCCAAGGTAATCAAGTAAACGAAGTCACATAGGTGGAAGCCCTTGAAGAGAATAGATGGCAAATGTCTCTTATTCATTCTTCAAAGGTGTCAGACTCTCAGTTAATCCCTTCTGGATCTGGGGAGGAATTGAAGGGGAAAGATCTGACTGTATGAATGGAGATTCTCTATAAATTAAAATACTTTCCCACAAAAGATGGCTTTTGCAAGACTATTTCAAAACATGTCAAAAGTATGTTTTAGGATAAAATATTTTTATTTCCTTTAGGGCCAGTTATCTGTCATGTGATGTTATACCAGAGTTGGGCTGGAATTCGGTATCTTATGACCACAGAGTCAGTCTTATGATCTCTATCTTAATGTTAGTGCTGGTCGATTGCGCCTAAACTCCACAAGGGAGGGGGCATAATGAGGCGTGTCCAACCTCCTTTTCTGTCATAACCTGAAATTTAGTTTTTTCAGGTTTCCCTTGGCCAAGAAGGGATCCATTCAGTTTGCTGGGGGGCTTAAAGTTTTATTTTTGATTTACAGACATGATATTTACTAAAATGTTGAAGTGACACTGTTGTGTAACAAGAATATATCTCTCACATATTTAGTGAAAATGTGTCAGTGAGTACAAAGCTATATCACTGGCAATCACGGAAACAGATAATTTAAATAAAGTAACTATCAGAACTGACACCAGCTGCCTGTGTGCTTGAGGCATTTGCCCAACCCCAGAAGTTTCATTTGCCTGTCGAATACTGACTCCCTTAAGGACTCTTCTAGAATGTCTCAACTCTGCAGGTTTTTGTTTGGGTTACCTCTGAAGCTATTTTCCAACAGCCAATAATGTATTCATTCCACTTATCTTCAGAAACTTTGAAAGAAGTAAGTTTTAGAAATAATAGTTCAGTGCCAGGCACAGTGGCTCATGCATATAATCCCAGTACTTTGGTGGCCAAGGCAGGAGGACCACTTGAGCCCAGGAGTTCGAGACCAGCCTGGCCAATATAGTGAGACCTTGCCTCAATGAGAAACATTTTTAAAAATTAGCCAGGCATGTTGGTGCATACTTGTGGTTCCAGCTGCTTGGGAGGCTGAGGCAGGAGGATCATCTGAGCCCTGGAGGTCAAGGCTGTGGGGAGCCATGATCATGCATGCCACTGTACTCCAGCCTGGGCGACACAGTGAGACCACAACAGAAAGAAAGAAGGAAAGAGAGGGGGGGGGGGAGTGAGAGAGAGAGAGAGAGAGAGAGAGAAAGGAAAGAAAGAAAGAAAGAAAGACGGAAAGAAAGAAAGAAAGAAAGCGAGCAGGAAGGAGGGAGGAGGGAGGGAGGAAGGAAGGAAGGAGGAAAGAAATAGCAGTTTAGGGTTTGCAAAGATGTGGGAGAATGGGTGAGACTGGGAAGTGTGAAGATCCCAATGGCCCAGGGCAGGAAATGGAAGCCATAAAGGCATGGAACCCAGGAAGAAGAGAAGAACACTAGAGCAGGGTGCACACGGGTGATGGGCTCCAGGTGCAAAGAAATCAAGTCAGTCAGTCTTTCTGCCTCTTTTCATTAAGAGGAAAATTAGAGCCCGGAGAGGTAGATATGTTATTCCTTTACTTCAAACCCTTCAAAGGGTTGCCAGTGCCCTTGGGTCAAATATAAACTCTAGCCTGGGATCTTTTCCTCCACAGGTCCCATGATCTGCTTCTTGCCTCTGCTGCCTTATCCAGGAGTAAAACTTTTGGAAGATAGAGGAGGAAGGTGGCTTTGGAGACAGTACTAATCTTCTATTGCTGTGTAATGAATTACCATAAGTTTAGCAGCTTGAAACCACACGTGTTCATTATTTCACATTTCTTGTGGATCAGGAATAGCTATGTACTCTGCTTGGGGCCTCACAAGGCTGCAATCATGTGCTGCCCAGAGATGGGTTCTCATCTGAAGGTTTGACTGGAGAAGCATCTGCTTTCCCATACTCGTGGTTACTGGAAGTATTCCGTTCCCTGTGGCCACAGGATTCATGGCAGCTTGCTCATTCAAAGCCAGAAACAGAGAGAGACTTAAGCAAGATGGATGTTACATTCTTATATAATCACATAAATGTGTTTACACATCTCCCCATTGCCTTTGCCATAGTCCATTGGTTAAAATAAAGACATAATTTCTGCCCATACTCAAGAGGAAGACAATATACCAGGGTGTGAATGCCAGGAAGTGAGATGATGAGGGCTACTTTAAAGGCTGTCTGCTCAAAGGGGCTATGGACTGAAGCCTCCTCATGACAATAAAGCTCTAGAGAGTTCTTCCCACTGGTGGGGATTGGGGTGGAAAGAGAAGATGAACAGTGTCATTACACAAACATTAATCATAATATCTTAAAGTTTATTTGTTTTTATTTTGTTTCCTATTTGACCTGAAAAATCTTAGGAGGGAGATACTATATTTTTAAAATAAAATCTAGTATCATGCCTAGCACACAGTGTTCTCACAATACAAATTTATGACTAAATGAACAGACTGGTTTTTGAATGTCCTGTTATCATTAACAAAACCCATTAGGTTTCCTGAATCCCAATACAGTTTTTCCTACATAATTGTCCTTAACATGAAATTTCTCTCTCATAAGGTTTTTAGAAGTTCTGGTCATTGTTTTGTCTCAACCCTTGGATATAAGCATAGTTTTAGAATACAGGACAGAAGTCAGATCTTTTATATGCCAAACACTTCTGCTTATGAAATGATATTATAGTTAACGTTTCCTTTATCAAAATCAACTTGTGTCAGGTCTTACAAGTGTTATCTAGAAGTTTCTATGCCGTAGGAAGGAAGATGGTTCATGGAGACACTATTTCCTAGATCTGATCAAAGTATAAAACAACTGAGTTGGGGAGGGGGAGAAGTAGGGTTTTGACTCTAACCTGTAGCTCACTCACACGTCCCCTGAGAATCCCTTTAGACCACCACCTAACTTTCTCAACGAGGAGACACATGCGAAAGCCTTTGCAATGACTAATATAAAGCTATGTCTATATAGCAAGTCCCCTGAGCTATCATTCTCAGATGCAAAATAAGTAGAGAAAAAAATCCATTGACTTGACCTTCCATGATGGATGCTTAATACATTAAATATTCTGCCCAAATGTGTAATACGTTGTTTCCGTCTGGGCAGGTGCCAATTAAACAGCTATCACATGGTACCCATGTAGTGCCAGTTGGTTCAATCCCATTGCTACCTTAGAAATCAATAGATTAACATAGTTTGCTGGAGTGTCAGCTGTGAATAGCAGCCTCTGTGATTGTATGACACGTCTTACAAATTTAAAAAGGCTTATAAACCATTACGCCCTGTAGCTCCTGAGAGATCAAACAAATTGAAAATTCACATTCACATGTGGCAAAAACAATTCTTTGTGTGTACCAAATTCCACCTGAAACCAAAAAGACTTTCAGTTCTCTTCACCATTCCAGAGTGCTAGCAGAATAAGAGGTAAAGACATTTATTTACAGTTTGTTAAGGCATACAAACAAAACAAAAGGTCCTGCCTACATAAAGTTTGCAATCTGGAAAGAGAGACATAAGATATGCTGTTAACTAAGTAAATATTGAACAATCCTGAATGTTAAGTATGATGGCAGACTGAAAAACATTCCCCCAAGCTATCCACACCCTAATCTCTAGAACCTGTGAATATTACCCTATATGGCATAAGAGACTGCAGGTGTAATTAAATTAAGGATTTGGGGATGGGGGCTTATCCTGGTGGGCTTTAAATGCAATTGCAAATATCCTTATAGGAGGGAGGCAGCAGGAGATGTGATAAACACAGAAGGGGAAGCAATATGACCACAGAGACAGAGTAACACAGCCACAAGCCAAAGACCGTTGGCAGTCACCAGAGGCTGGAAGAAGCATGGAAGGAAATCTTCCTTAGAGCCTGCGGTGGGAGCATGGCCCTGTTGACATCTTGATCTCAGCCTAGAAAAACTGATTTTGAATTTCAGACATCCAGAATTATAAAAGGATAAATTTCTATTATCTTAAGCCACCAAATCCAAAGCAATTTGTTACAGTGGGCACAAGTTCCATAAAGACTAGAAGGGGCAGCCATTTTGACTGGGATGGCAGAGAGAGTTTCTGAGGCGATGGCATGAGCACTCGGGGCTAGCAGTGAGAAGTAGCCGAGTGAAAAGGCTGAGAAATGACCACCGGTTTTGGTAAGAGGAAGTTGTGGTTCACCTTGATAATTTAGTAGAAAGGTTAGACCTACTTGAAGTAGGTTCAAAAGAGAAATGAGAGATAAACTGGAGATGGGATAGAACAGAAAACACTTTTGAGTAGTTTCGTTCAAAGAGGAGGGCAGAGTAGGGACAGTAACTGGAGGTAAACACTGGGCTAAAAGCCTATTTACATACTGTTTAATTTAACACTCACAACAATCCTGAAAGAAATAGCCATTTAAACTGATGCTTACAGAGGTTCTGTGATTTACCTAGAAGTCACATAGTTGGAAAGTGACCAAGCAAAACTTCGAATGAGGTTTTATTAGGCCCATAATACAGATTTTTTAATACTATAATAATGGAAAATATAAAAACAGTTTAAACCTGGAAGGTCATCCAAGCCTGGGTAGATAACCTGGCCCCTGAGACGCTATAAGACAACAAAAGTTCAAGTTCACACCGCAGGCTCTACCTCCAATGTCTCAGTCAGGACACAGCAGAAACATTCCCACCCAGTAACTTGGTCAGTAAATACAAGTTCAAAGAATGAGTGAAAAATAAGACTCTATCCTCACATACTATGAGAACTCCAAAGATTCCTAGTGAAAAGAATATTACTGTTAATGATTAAAAATATATATTCTGATTACAAATATTAATTGACTAGACAGAATAGACAAGTGAAAGACCTATAGCATATGTTCCAGTGTAAACCAGGAGTGAATATTTTCAGAGGACCACCAATAAAGCTAGACTGAAGAGAAATAGGAGTATTAAATTAACAGTGAAATCAATCATACGCATCCAGTGGGTGTTGTCATCATTTTGTGTGAATTCAGCTGGATTTGTAGGATTCTGCGGCGAACCTTGAAGCATTGAAGGAAGTAAGAGATACTCAGGGTGCATATTTCACAGCTGATTTTGATAAAGTATAGGTGACAGTCCCTTCTTCCCAGGGTTGTTATCTTAAAGGGGATAAATATGTACAGACAGCCCCCTAGTTATGATGTTTCAACTTGAGATTTTTTGACTTTATGATGTTGCAAAAGCAATATGCATCCAGTAGAATGCGGTAAGGTACTCTGATGATACTGGGCAGCCGAGACACAGTTCCCAGTCAGCCACGCAACCATGAGGGTAAATACACAACATGCTACAGTGTACTGTGTACTGTGTTGCCAGGTGATCTTGCCCAACTATAGGTCAATGTAAGTGTTCTGAGCATGGTTGAGGTAGACCACGTTAAGCTATGATGGTCGGTAGACTAAAGGTATGAAATGCGTTTTTGACTTAGGATGTTTTCAACTCACAAAGGACTTATTTGGATGTAAGACCGCTGTGAAGAGGAGGAACATCTTCATAAACCTTTGGCCATACTGATCCATAGGATGCCAGCACATACATGGCACCCTCCTCTTCCCTCAACTACAAGCCACAGACCCTCTGAGATCCATCTCTGCCTCCTCATTTCCACCAGCTCTTCCTCCTGCTAATTATGCTCCACCTATACTGACCTTCTCTTCTGTGCCTTGAACATACCTTGCTGACAGCTTCACTCTAGCTGGAAAGCTCTTCCTCCGGATCTTGGCATAAAGGATTCCTTCCCTCCTTTCAGGTCTGAACTCAAATGCTATCTTCTCAAAGAACTGTTTGTCACCACCATATTATGCCTCTGCCTGTTTTAAGTGTTTCATCTTAAATCACAGCACCCCACTTCACTTTCTTTATAGCACTCATTTTCTAGAATGACTTTGTTGGTCTGTGTCCTGTCTCTCCCCATAGATAGCAAAGACCTCCCCATAGATAGATACCTGGCACAGAGTAGTAGGCAGTCAATAAATATTTGATGGAATGAATCATTATGTACCAAGTATGCGCACATAGCCACTCCATGTATTTTGAGAGGCTGAAGAAGGAGGATTGCTTGAGACCAGCCTTGACAACATGGTGAGACTGTGTCTCTACAAAAAAATTGTAAAAAATTAGTCAGGTATGATGTGCATGCCTGTTGTCCCAGCTACTTGGGAGGCTGAGGTGGAAGGATCACTTGACTCCAAGAGGTCAAGGCTGCAGTGGGCTGTGATCATGCCACTGCACTC
This sequence comes from Tarsius wallacei, assembly GCA_963574415.1. Lineage (NCBI taxonomy): Eukaryota > Metazoa > Chordata > Mammalia > Primates > Tarsiidae > Tarsius > Tarsius wallacei. Next base: position 14,704 of record CAUYQG010029878.1, read on the forward strand.
CAGCCTGGATGACAAAGTGAGACCCCCAATCCAAAAAGTATATGTACAGAGGGTGCTGGAAAAAAATGTATACACATTTTAAGAAAGAAACTGTATTAAAATTGTAATACTTGGTATGTACCCATAACAAAAGATGAATACAAATCACGTTTGACTTCTATAATTACAAGAGATGATCAAAGTGGTTATCATCAGTGTCCAGACACTTCTGATTATAGTGAACTAAAAATAATACATAAATAACATGTCTTAAAATGTGTATACATTTTTTGGCATCTCTAGTACACATATATATGTGCATGCAAATGAATTAGAGAGAAGAAAGTAAGCCACAAGTCAGATGGCATTGGTTTAAACCCAACTCTGTCACCTGAGCTGCATGATCATGGCTTAAGTGACTAGTTTCTCTATCTTGTTTCCCTCTCTGTCAATGGAGAGTGAGAAGGACCTCCCTGGTATCATGAACATCACATGAAGTGCTCCAAGTCAAGCACTCAATATAGTACTCAATACAACACAGTAAGCTCTCTTTAAAAAATTATTTTAAAATTGTGGAGTACAATTCAGGGTTTGGTATACAAATGTTCATTATGCAGGTACCCTTGTTGATGAGGTTGCCCCCCGTCCCCTGGCAGTTGCCCACTACTGCCAATCCCACGCCCCCTTCCCCTGGCAGTTTCCAACTACTGCCAATCCCTTTCTTATAGTATCACGATAGTTGTTCAAGGTCCGTTTATGAGTGAGAGCATTTGATACTCGGTTCTTTGTTTCTGTGATAGATCACTCAGTACTATAGCCTCTAAGTCTATCCACGTTGCTGTGAAGTTCACAATTTTATCCTTCTTTATGGCTATGTAATATTCCATCATGTATATGTGCCACATTTTTTTTATCCAGTCCTCTTTCAATTGGTTCCATGTTTTTGCTATTGTGAATAATGCTATAATAAACATGCATTGGCAGATATCTTTTTCATAGAGTGAGCAACACAGTAAGCTCTTAATAACTGTTAGCATGCATTTCTTTTCAAACAAAATCATTACCATAGAATACATACTGTAATACCCCACCCTTTCTTAGCAAGCAATCATGACTACAGTAATAAAAACTTTTAAAAGTTTTAATAGGATATCCAGTTGCAACAATGAAGAGCCATTAGGCCCCTGGGGTTTACCAAAGTTAAAGGTTATATCTAGACTAGTGGAAAGAATTATTTGGGTGACATTTCAAATTTGTATTATGAAAATTAGGAGTAATAAAGATACATCCAAAATGTGAAATCTCACCACTTGAAAGGCACTTCACAAAGAAATATTAATAAACCCCAAGCTCCAATGGTCTGGTTGTCCATCCAACTCTTCTGTTGCACAAAGTAAGTTGCACAAAGTCAAGATCCTTTATAATCATGTTCTTATTAAACTCAAACTGTGGACTCTGGGTCAGGCTCCTGCCACCACTTTTCACATGTCAGAGAAAGTTCTCTAGAAGATTGACAAGAGTTAACACCCATTTTCAGGAGGACTGACACTTGAGTCCAACCCTCAGGCCCTGGGCATTCAGTTGCAGACCTACCATGCAGAAGCAAATGCCCTGCTGGAAATCACCAACCAATCAGCCCACATGAAACGTCTCATGCATACCGGAGCCAGAGCCTTACAGCTGAAGGGTGTGCACAGAGCCTCAGACAAACCTCTAGTGACAGATGAGTTTATGTCTGCTAAGCTTTTTTATTTACCTATTAAATGACCTCAAGTTGTGCTTCTGTAATTATTAGGAAAATCTGCAGGAGGCTGGAAAATTTCACCAGGTCGTCTTTCTAGACATGTTGACTTCCCTAGGGCTGTGGCTCCTGCCAGTGCTCTTCACGTAGAAGGTGCCCCCATAAACACTTGCAGGATCCCCGGGCCTCAGAAGAAACCAGGGCCCAGAAAAGTGATGTGACTTGCCCAAGTAAGAAACATAGCCATAGATCAGTCTGCCTGCTTCTCCACTCAGTGGTAAATTCATTTTAGTGATTAGCAACTAAGTTTTGATCCATTTATGATCCACTGGACATAAGGGATCATAGCACAGGAAATCCTCCAGGTCTCAGGCCAAAATCTTTGTATAGAGCCATTTTATCAGGAGAACCCAGTCCCAACAAAAAGGGTTAAAAAGAAGCACAATGAAGCCAGGCATGGTGGCATGCAACTGTAGTTCCAGCTAGTTGGAAGGATCGCCTGAGTCAAGCAGGTTGAGACTGCTGTGGCCATTAGCATGCCACTGCACTCCAGCCTGAGTGGCAGAATAATACTTCAACTCAAAAAAAAAAAAAAAAAGAAGCACCCCAATGCTTTATTTTCCTTAAATCCTTCTCAGTGCTCTGCTGCTCTACCACTGAGCTGTTAGTCCACCTCATAATCATTGAGGCTTCCTTCCCCTTACTCCCACTCCATGGTGGGGTCAAGTTCTAATGCCTCCTCTAGTTCTCGGTCCACACTGGTTTTCACCAAGGCATGAGTATCTTTCATGAGGTTGGAACTCTCATGCCTGGGGTCCAACACTAAACTGTCAGCGTTGGTCCCTCAGGTCTCTGAAGCAATGACACAAAGCACTGCTCCTGTTCTTGCAATCCATTGTCAACCTGCCGACTGTCGCTGCCTCCCAGCCTCTGAGGCATCCCACCTCCCCAGACACCCCATCTCCCTAGCACTTCTCTCTCTCTACTCACCTCTGGGATCCCCAGCACTATATTTTCAAGAAACTTGGCATGCCAAAAAAGAAAAGAGGAGGCACTGACTTCAAGCAGCTTCAGCTTTTTGGTCCTGCAAAAATACCTCAGGCAGAAAACACTAGGGGTCTAGTTACCTATTTAGTATTCAGGAGCTGGATAAACAAAATTCAAGTGAGTGTCTCAAAATATTACTCAGTCTCACCAGTATAGATCCTGCTGCCTCTGGCTCCCTGGTGCTATCATATTACATTTTCTTTTCTTCTTTTAAATTTTTTATTTTAAAGATGTGGGGCACAATTCA
>CAUYQG010029885.1:0-76235 GCA_963574415.1 Tarsius wallacei
AGCCTGCGGGTTCGAGACCCGCCTGGGCAGGCGAAACCTCATCTCTACAATAAATCAAAAAAAACTAGCCGGGCGTGGTAGCGCGCGCCTGTAGTTCCGGCTACTCGGAAGGCTGAGGCGGAAGGATCGCCGGAGCCCAGCAGGTCGAGGCTGCGGTGGCCGGAAGCGGCCACTGCACTCCAGTCTGGGCGACGGAGTGAGACGACAACTCGAAAAAAAGAAAAAAATCAGGTTAAAATTCCCAAGTCAATATGCAAAAAACAAGCAGCTCTACACTAGCAAAGGAACCAGAAGATTTACTGGGATCAAAATAAAACTGATATGGACTATGCACAAAACTGCATCCATTATGGGCCTGCATTAGTTATCCCCTTGGACTTGAAATGACACTGACACCAAATCTTCCTTATAAGGAATTGTGTTTTATATTCCTGCTCCAGGAACTTGTAGCTTCTCTTTTACTTTCCTGTATTTTATTGTTCACTTCCCTTCATTATATCCCTGTTTTCTAAGACATTGATCTCTGTCTTACAGCACTAGCCTACCTAGCTGAGGTTGGGAACTTGCTTTGTGATTATATTCCCAGACAGTCTTATCAGTGGCATTGCTACAATCTCTGTGATATTAGGGTGCCCCAAATCCCTCCCGAATATGAATTTCATTACCTACTTTAGGCTCTTATCACCTCTTCTCTTCTGTGGATGATAGCTTTCCTCCTTCTACTTTCACTCCATCCTACACAAGGGAATGATATTGGTCTTAAAGAAGCTCTAGTCCTGATTATGCTATAGGCAATGGGGAACACTGACATATTTTGAGTAGGATTTGATATAAAATCTTAAGTCTTTAATCCAATCAGTCTGCTGAAGCATGTGCCTGCTTCATTTCTTAGCCACTGCTCAATCTACCATGCCTCAACCAAGGGCAAGAGGAAAGTCAATGAATAAACTTATTTGCTATGAAATGCAGAAGAAACATTACACGGGCTATAATTACCAATTATTTTGTTGTGGGGAGGGGAAACAGTAAAAAAGGATATAAACTAAGTAAATAATTTTAAATGAAGTAGTTATTCAAAGCCCATAGTAGGAGATTAATTAATAACAAGAGCATAATCAACATATTCATCGCTTTCTAAAGATTATAGATGGATTCTGTGCTAAGAAACATAGCACACTCACTTTTCATTCAATTCTCACTAACATTCAAGAGTTTAAAGAACAATTATTATTTCCATTTCACAGATGAGAAAACCAAGAGTAAAAGAGGAAAAACAATGAACCCAAGTTTATATGGCCAAGACGTGGTCACGATTCCAACTTTACCCAACTCCAGAACCCAAGATTCCTCTAAACAATGAGCTGCCTATAAAGATATATGCTTTTCTAAGTAGGCTGGTTTGGGCAAAACAATTATTCTGGCAACTGGGCTCCATGCCAGGAAGAAACAATCCTTAAGTGCTATAAAACTAGTGTTCTCCCTGGGAGATTTAACCATCATTAGCAAAAAGCTTCATTTGCAATATTGTGTTCAGCCCACTGTAGTGGGCCAGAGCAATGCATTATCACTAACTCAAAGAGATTAATTTAATGGGCAATTATATGCTTCCTGCTCTGAAATACTTTCAGGTAACCAATAGCTGTGTGATTTCTGTAACTGCCAATTGCCTGCTCCCAGGTACAGAGAGTTTTGCCCCTTCCCATTCCACACCATCAAGCACTCTGTGAAGGACGCACTTTAAAATCGGCATTCAGTGCCTCCAGAATGCCCCTACAGAAATTCTACTCTAAGCAAATTGATTTCCTCACTTTGCAATATCTTTTGTATCTCCTGTGGCTATGACCATTTCTCATGTTCTTTCATCTGATGAGCCCTAACTCAAATCTCAGCTTAGTGAAATATCACATAATTAGCACAGAAAAATAAAAATAAAACCAAACAAACCCCAAACGCCAAATCTTTCTTTGCCTTCCTTTGCAGTATTGTTAATTTTTAATATACATTTTTTTCTGATGGTGAGTGGAACGATGAAGTTGTGAAAAAATGAATTCCTGAATCTCTCCCTTGATACTCTAATTTAATAGGTCTTGAATTAAGTCCAAGACTATTTTTTATTTGTTTTAAACAATTATCAAGATGATTTGAATCAGTGATCTTCACTGAAAAATGAAGTCCCTTAAAATGTACTATGCTGTGTCCTCTATTCTCTGTACCTCATTTTACCAATCTATATAGTGGGAATAGCATTTTAGTTTTAAAGTTCCAAAGCTCTGATATGTCTGCCAGGCAATATTACTACTCAGTAATAAATGTTAGAAGAGGAGATGATCTAATAATGTGTTTTTTCCTTCACATAACCCTTGTCCCTGCCCCAGCCTTCTGCATTGCACAAAAAAAGCGACTTTATTCACGTGCTTCAGAAAATTGATGTGGCAATGTCAGAAGTTCAAATTCAGCAGGAGGATAAAGAGGAAAGAGGATCAAAGTGAGGCTTCTGTGGAAGGCGTTTAAGGACATATATTCAGCAGTTAAACAATGTCTGTTCTTGTGCCTCCACTCCCATCCCTTGCTCTGTATGGAACCTTTGCAAGTTACTTAACCTGTGCCTGAGTTTCCTTGTGGTAAGAATTTAATACATTGTAGGGCTTACATAATACTTTTTCAGAGTTTATTTTCATTGGTCAGCTAAATTTACCTTAAATCTTTGCCTTCATGGTAAAGTGCAGTCATGCACTGTAGTTTCAGAGGATGGGGATGCTACTAGCAGAGATACTTAGTAGAGATATACTATACAAGCCTAATCTCTTGTTAGCACACAGGCATCTAACTGCCAGCTCATGTGATAAGATCTGCCCATTGATCATGATGGCAGGATAGATCTGGCACCACTGAAATATCTGGATAATAAACACAGTGAAGTGTCTCAGCCTTGGTTAAGTGAATCAGACACAAGAGGATAAAGGAAACGTCTCCATTCTCATTAAGAGATAACGGATGGACTTCCCTAAAATCCACTTTTTAGCCTAATTTCATTTGTTTAAATATTTTGTCTGCTGAGATGGCATTCTGAGAGTAATTTTAAATTGTTCTCCTTGGAATGAATATTTCTTGATTATTATTAGAAGTTTCCCCTACGGGGTTCTGTTATGCTGAATGGTTTTAAATATTTATCTCAGGTGAATACAATAAATTTCCTTTTAATATTTTTTTTCCCAAGACGTAATCTGTGACTTTGGAAGATAAACATTATATGACGGGCTAAATAATCAAACCAAGTGAAAACAAGTTTCTAAGCAATTTTTACAATAATTGCATTTTTTCTTGATTTCCCTCTGATCTTATTATTTCTATTTCCTTCTGTGAATTTGGACAAAGATGACTTAATTGCACCTTTACAGTTTTCAGATTTATGTTCCCTATAGCTTTTATTTTTCAACTAAAATTTAAAGTTCTTTTTGTACTATCATTCTTGTTGATTCTAAAAAGTTCAATAAAATATCAGATTGATGTCTAAGTGTATAGTGTAATATTTCTTAAGATGTTTAACCAGAATTAAGTTTGTTTCTTGACCAAAATAACCTATGTAGTTTTCCATCTCTGAGGTTAAAAAAAAGTAAGACAATTCACATTGATTTGAACAGAATAATGTTTGCTTGGGTTATATATTTTAAAATTCTGAAAGCCGAGGCTCATCATGTAGGAACAAATATGCTATTTTCATTCTCTATATGGAACCAACTGAATAAATCTGAATCTGGTATATACTTGACACATTTCTCTGAAAACATAATAAAATTGTATTTGGTATACTTTTTTTTTTGCAATTTGATTATATTGTATTTATAATAATAATCTTAATACCACTGTAAAACAATATTGACTAGCTATTTTATAAATATACATAAAAGCTTGATTTATTTCATATTTATTTTGAAATAACTTCTAATATAATCATAAAGTATTGAAGAAAGTCCTTAGTTGAATTTTTTCACACCATCAACATGGAACTTCTTGAATTCCCAACACAAAATCTTTTTCTTACCTCTGTGTCTTTCTTTGGGAATGTCTCAGCAGATTCTAGTTCACCTTGTCAAGTAGGTACTTCCAGATGCCACTGGAAAGAAAACTCCAAAAGGAGCAGGATTGCTGCCTATTTTACTCTCTGCTATATCCCCAGACACTAGACGAGTACTTGGTAAATAGAAAAGACTTAATGAACAATTATTGAATGAATGGGCTAATCAGTGTCTTCCCTGACTGGGTTTGGTAGCCTTGTCATTCTGGAATTAACAGCTCGATTTTCTAGAACACCCATTTCTATATCTGTTTCCCTTACTTGTCTGGGGTTCCTTGCAAATGAGTCTTTTGTTTCTGGATTGTTCTGAACTTTTCTTAAGGCTTTGCTCTGTGTATTCATTTCTTTGAATCCATGACAGCTTATCATTGGGACAAACTTGATGAAGATTTAAGTAAAGGCATGCATCTCAAAAAAAAAAAAAAGGTATAACAGATTAAGTTTAACTCTACTAGGTTGTATTCAATATATGAGAATATTATTTTGTAAGTAATTACTGCCTACATACATTAAGTAAAACTGGTTCTTACAATATTTTTATAAAGCCTTAAACCAATCTAAATAGATACCGTTGGTTTTTTTTTTCTGCAGACTTAAGGTGATAATAAGGCTTCAACATAGTGAATTTTAAATATTGATGTCTATACTCTTTTAACTGGGGTTAACCAAAACCACCAAATAATATGCTTTGTTTGTTTCTAATCAGTGTTACAAGGAAAACTACTATCAGCAGAACACACTAGGGAAAGAAATAGTACTAATAAGCCAAAAAAACACCAAAGTTTCCAAGGCTTTGTCTTTATCTAGAAGTAGAGTTTGGTAGAGTTGAAACTATTTATCAGCTTGACTGCATGTTGTTTGCATGCACTCGAGGTTGCTATAAGAAACATTCTTCACCTTTGAATCTTCATTTTTTCACACACATTTTCTTTTAATAAGGCTCCATAGAGGAAATTCTCCTCACATCTCAGAACAAGAAAAAATCGTGCGCCTTCTGAATGTCTGGTTTAACCTTTTCTATACAAAGTAGTCCTTTTTTTTCAGAGATGTTTACCTTCTTTTCACAATAGCTGCCAAAGAAAATAGAGTGAATTGTAGGGCATATAACCGTATTACCTATATTCCTTTATAGGGGATGTGTGCCCACGATTCTTTCTTAATGTTGACTTTTATTTCCTTATTCAGATTCCCATTACTCCAAGTCCCTCAGAATTTATTGTCTCTCTTAAGTTTGTGCACGATTTTGAAGCCCTAATCAGGTCCTTTATGGAAAGAACATCTTCAGATAACATGCAAAATGTATTTTATTAGGAAATAAAATGACCATCATGCCCCTTTGTGCATGTTTCTGGGAAATAAAAACTGGTGAGGCAGAGTGCAAAATCTCAAAGATAGTATAACACTAAATTTCACTGTGTAACTATTGTTTAGAGACTCAATAGTAGTTTCATTAAGTGCAAAAAAGCTATGCTCATTAAAAATTAAAAGAAAGACTAACATGCTATTTTAACAACCCCAGACTGTCTCTCTCTATTACAAATAACTAAATTTTTTGTGATTTATAAAAACATTTACATTAAATGTGCATTGAAGTTACAATCTTAGTCTGTGATTACTGTGTAAAATTAGTAAACTCCAAAAAACAAAACAATAAATTCCATAAAATAATATGTATTGACAATGTGGCATTTATGTATGTATTTTCTGCATGAATATGTGTATGTGTATGATTTAAATATGTTAGTAATAATTTTTATATTGTGTATACTGTACTATACATATTAGTTGTCCACTTATTTAAATTATAATTTACAGTTCTTAAATTTTACTTTTCACCTACCTTTTTACACTAAATCTTTTCCCCATGTTTTAAAGTGCAAAACATCATCTTTGCTGGCTGAATAATGGATATAGAATATAAGAACATTTGGATATCATGATGCTTCTTTCTCACGTATCTTGCACTCTTGATAATATACCACAGTATAAGTTATTTTCTGTTAAGATGATAACATTTAAAGACTCCTTGGAATAATTAAAATAAAGTTCCAATGCCAAAAAATCTAACAGAAATAGAAACCACTTATCAAGTATTCAATAGTCATAAGTTAAAATCAGTCACACTAGGAAGAAATGAACAAACTCAGGCACTTACTAATTTCGGTGGCAATGATTGTTATGTTGTGCCATACACTTAATTCTCTGTCAAGTGGTGTTGCCAGGGTTATCTTTCCATCGTCTGCATTAATGTTGAACTGCCTCTCCAGGTCAGTGTGCCGGTCGATGGAAAACCTACAAAACAGATATATCTGTAACCTACTTCAATGTTTATTTGATCCATACATTCCACAGTAGACCTTTAGTAATCCTTGGAGAGCCATAATTGTGAAGTCAAATGAATTGGGAAACTCAGTGGCATCATAATTTGTAAAACAAAATGACTAAATGAAGCACAAGAAACTTAATAATTATCTTCCAAGGAGCAATTAGCTACATGTGCAACACGTAGGTCATAAACTGCCATCAGTTTCAATAGGTATCATCTTCAAAAATGGATGCTGATGAATAGTTAATTGGACAATCTATCACATTTATTGGACAGCTTATGATAATTAACAGTTGCCACAAAATATCATATAAAACAATGAGCTCAAACCCAAAGCAGAATGGGGCTAAGGCAGCATGTTATTTATGTCACTTTAAGGAAAAAAAAATATTTTGTTAAACTTTTATTTGACTGCTCTGCATTGATGGGGTTTCATTTTGTTGTTAGTGGTGGTAGTTTGTTGGTTTTGTTTTCATTTTAAGTAAAGTATGTATCTAGATGTTCTAGTCAGTTAATGGAAATCAGATGGCTGTTAATTCTCTATCTTTCGAAAGTTAGAATAAATATTTTAACATATTTACAACATTACATTCTACTAAATTAGGAATTTCAAGTGGACACGTTAGTATTGCCTTTATTGAGAAAACTCGGAAAGGAAATAAGCAAAATGTTTGGCTTCTAAAGCAAACATCTCAAGAACACTAAGCATCAACGTAATATAGAGATTATTTTTCATGACATTTACTGATATCTTTTCTCCATACCAAGATCTGTTTTCTGGCTATGGAATGTTGTATTCAATAAAGATGACATCTTAAGGAATACAAGGCATACTTAGAAAGATTGACCTACAAATAAGCAGTTAAATGCACTGAAACAGAATAGGAAGAAGAGTGTGTCCAATCACATCTAAGGAGTGAGGACTGAAGCAGACTATCATGGTTGAGATGATCTCCTAAGAAGAGCACATAAAATCTCCCTATTCATTAGCACTCATTAAACCTCAAATCTGGAACATGGGTTATGGCTAGTTGGTACCAAAATATTTTATTTTTTATACATGTCCTTTACTAATATGTATTATATAATCGGTAATAAGACTATTATAAGAAAATGAAAACAATGTTGTAACCTTCTAACTATGGTATTGTATTTATAATATTTTAATAGAGTTCACTGCCAGCATAATATGTGTATGTATATACACATGCACACACATACATCTACTCATTTGCATCTATATCTTAAAGATAGATAGGTAGATTGATTGAGATATAGAAATATGGGTTTACATAGAAAAATATAGATTATTCCTTTTTCCTTTTAGCTATTTCTTTTTCATTAGACATGCTATACATACCCCTTATATTAGATTTATAGGACTCTGAATAAAGGCAACCTTAAAAAATCCTCCCCACCAAAGACAAGTCATTAAAGAGTTTAGAATAATATTAAAATGTACTTAATTGTATTGTCAAATAAATTGAAAAAATGTAAAATGTAATTATGACTGCCGATTAAGGAATAACTTAGGTACAAATAAAACTAAGATACTGACTAGTGTCTATACACCAGGCATTTATGAGCCACTTCCCTCCCAATTCCCCAGGATAACTGGAAAAATTCATAGAGGATTTAAAAACCCAGAGGCGGATATGGATTAGCTGTGCTCTCAACAAAATCCTGAGAATGAAGAAGTGTTTATTGCAAAATGTTTGAATCTGTTGTATTATGGTAAGAAGACCAAAAGCCATTTTCCTGGAAAACAATGATGGTTGATTAGACCAATGATGTTCCAAGTTTTACTGCAAAATAACTGAATGGACATGTGTTTTGCTCTAGATACTGCATACACACTGACTCTTAAAAGAGCTAAGAAATGTCCAGAGGATTAATTATCACTTTCTGCATCATGTTCATAAATAAACGTTACAGGCATTTCTGATTCTAGTAATTTTATTAACTCACTGCTGATATTTCACACTTTCATGCATCAACCAATTTCCCAGAGGCCACAGTAAACAAGAATCAGTGTAATCACTGATACTCATGACTCCCAAATCAGAAACACACTTCATGGCTATTTGGTTGCTGTCCTATAATTGCCTAGAACTTCTAGCCCCAAAGAAGCAGTGGCAGCAATGATGGGGCATTTCGAAGTTGGCACTAAAAAAATGTTGTTTATTTAATCCCTTATTCAAATATGTGACATGCAGAACTCCGATTTGGAATAAATTGTATCTCTATTATTTATGTACTGTTGTTTCTGCAATAATTAGCAAATTCATTGAGACTCAATTTCTTTGCTGGAAAAATATGAAGTATTTAAATCCTAAAAGTGGATGTGAAGACTAAAAATAAAACGCAAATTACTCTCTGGCACTTATGTTCAACATCATCATCACTTCTCATTAAATAAAAGCTTACTAAACTTCCTCATTTACAGAATAATAAAGAATTTCCCTCCCTCAACAATTTGTAAATGGCAGAAAACTAAAAAAAAAAAAAAAAGCATGTTATTTAATTTCCATAGCTCTAACACAGGCAAGGATATTTTTTTTACATTTTTTAAAAGTTTCAGTCCATGACAGACTTTATGGGGTGAGTCATAGGAATTTATAAAATAGGCTATAAATACAGCCCTTTAGTAAGATCAGAGGTAGAAATGTCATAATATTACAAGATTACACAATGGAAGAAACTTGATGGGGAAAAAATAACTTGGTTTAAAATTCAGCTTAAAATCTCCTTCAACTATTTTGAAAAACTCCTTGCTGCCTCTGTAGAAATTTCACACATTTTATTGCCTAGTAGACATTATGATAACAGCTCTTGGTTATGGCTAAACAGTGCAAAAAATCTGACTCAACAGTATGATCAAATACTGAATTTGTATCAAGCACAGTGCTAGATGTCTTTTCCTTCCTCCATTATTTTTGCTTTGGTTTCTTATATAATGGGCACAAGGAAAAATATATTTCTTAGAGACTAGGACATCTTAGGTAACCCAACTGGTGACTAGCAGAACCAAAATGAATGCTTATGTATGATTCATGCCGAAGTTAATGCATAAACAAACCACAGAAGGATTTACCATATTCATGCATAAAATGGGAATAGTAATAGTCTCTGACTAATAGGATTGTTGTGAGGGTCAGATGAGATGATATGTGTGGCACATTTCACCAATATGTGTATGCTGACATCTGTGTATCACTCTATGCCAAGGACTCTCACATCGTTTGTATGATGGTGACATCCTCAAATGCCCACACATATACTCAATTTTCTAAACTCCAAATTGTAACACATGGTGCAATGATTTGAATATGTGCGTGCCTCCCCAACAAATTTATATGTTGAAATCCTAACTCCCAAAGTATAACATTAGAAGACGGGGCCTTTGGGAGATGATTAGGACATGAAGACTCTATACCCTCACAAATGGAGTTAGTTCCATATAAAAGACCCAGAGAACCAGCAAGCACCTTTCCACCATGTGAGGGCACAATGAGAAGTTGATAGTCTGCAACCCAGAAGAGGACCCTTACCCAAACCCAACCATGTTGGCGTGCTAATCTTGAACTTCCCAAAAGTCAGAACTGCGAGAAATAAATTTCTATTGTTTATCAGACACTCAGTCTACTCTGTACCTTTCATTTTGTATAACAGCCCCAAACAGACTAAGAAGCAAAAAGTCTAACAAGTACTCATTTTTCTCATCTTGGAATTTACTGATTTGAACATTGTCATAAACACTCAAATATTAAAATGCTATAAATCTATTTAAATATGATTTATTACATAAGATGATAAGAATTTAGACCTTTCCTGAAAGCTAGGGAGTAAAATTTTCTATCTCTCATCTTTTTGTAGACCTCTGAGTAAAATGTTAATCTACCTTAATTTTTTCACCAATTCTGCTCTGTTGTTTGAGGATATGACCTGAATTTCTGGCTGTTTCTTCTTTGGCTGCCAAAAAAGTCTTAGTCCACAGGCCCTTCATATGCTCATAATATCCTCATAACGAACATGGTGTCTCCAGTCTGACTTCCTGAGTTTCCATCTTGGCTTCATTACTAACATATATGTGATTTAAGCATGTTGTTACTGTTTCCTAATCTGTAAAATGGAGATCATAACATGATTTGTGAAGTTTAAATGAGCCATGTATATGAAGCATTTTTTAAAGGAACTAACACCAAAAAATGCTCAATAAATATGTATTTTAAAATATTTAATGATAATATTATTTATGAGGGAAAAATAAGATTTCTACTATTCTTTGACCTTTTCTCAGGTTCAAGCTAGCTTTTTTTCACTCTTTGTTTCTCTGTCCTTTTACAAGTTCATTCGGGTCTTCATCTTAGTGGAATGAGCACAGAGAAGACATCATTCAAGTGATGAAAGATACTGCAGGGAAGAGGGAAGAAATACTGATACTACTATTTCCAGTATCATCTCAGGGGTTTACTTTTCCACCAATTTTTCTCTGTCCTTGAACTGACCATTACATCTGTCCTTGTACTGACTATTACAGTTTCAAAGGTTTATTGGACAGGCTGAATTCATATTGAGTATTCTATGAGATTTTTATCTTAGTTATAAGATTAATCATTTTTTAAAGCATGCCATTTTTGGAACACACTTAAAAGATGCTTGTTCCACCAATTCAACTCCCATCCCCATAGCACAGTAGTGCCAACTCCATCTCTAGCTGCAAAGTGTCAGCCTACCATCTCCTGGTTCTCAAAGCCATCACCCTCTACCACCATCTGATTTCCTTCCCTCTGTTCCCAATTATTCCATTGTGTGATACAGATACAACAGCAGCAATAAAAGACAATACTTAATTATAAGACTCTGATATAAGCTCTTTACTTAAGTCAATTCAATTCATGAAAAGTACATTCAAGGAAAAAAACGAGTGAGTTAAAAATAATAACTCTGAAGTAATAACCTAAATTTTAGAATCCAATGCGTCTGTTTAACATAAATTCTCAGGATGTCATGATTTGGGGTAGAGGTCTCAGAATTAGACCCTTGAGAGACTGTTTTCCTTGGATTTCCAGCGTCCTTCTGAATAGTGCTACATAAGTTGCAATAAATGCAACCTAAGAAGCCAGGGAGTCTTGGTCGAATCTCACCTGGGGGATTCTCATTGAAACAAGGTTATCTCCTATTAATCTCAGGTGTTCATCAATAAGCAGTAGAAAGTATCTCATTCAGAGTGGTGCTTTGCATTAAATGAATTGATACATAACTCACGTTAGATACTAAAATAAATAAATAATGATGAGCCAATTCTTTTGCCTGTAAGAGATTTCTTGACGTTCAGACTGATGGTGGAGATGAAAATCCAGAAATAGAAACATATAAATAAAAACTACCATTCACATCCTTTAGTAGCTGTGGAAAAGACAGAATTCCCCAAGTGACACTTGAAAAGTATTCCCAAACTCTTTGAGGTGTTTATCTATACCAGTGCTTGCCATTTTCAAAACATCTGCTACTCGGGGTATCTCTATTGGACAGACTCCAAACTGAAGAGATGAGAAGCTATATTAGGTCTTCTAGCTCACATCTCACCCATAGGAGCCTTTTGCACCTGGCCCCAGGCTATGCTCCTCTTCCCTTTCTTAAGAATTTTCTCTCGTATTATCCCACAAACATTTGCCTGACCTTTGATCTTAAGCACAAGGAGAGAATGTTTGATTCATGTAATATCACAGAAGTTAAGATTTTATACTACAGTTATTCAATAACTGCTTATTGGAAGGATGTGGAAACCTTTATTGAGCATGAACTATTATTATTATAAGTGAAACATGGTGCTAAATAAATGAAAGGAAAAGGAGTATACGAGAGAGAAAAAAGAAAGGAAGAAGAAGAAATAATTTGGATCCTATTTTTCATATTGAAAAGGACAATACCTTCTCATTTATATTTTTAAAAAGCCTACTATTTTTACATACAATATTGAAGTCTCCATTCTAATTTCTTGAGAATGTGCATGTATTGGATTTGCTGTTCCTTTACCGAATTACTTGAGATGCGTAAGACAAAAGAATTCGTTTTGAGAAGAATAGTAAGCATATTGAAGAGTCATCTTCCTGCCACAATGAGAAGAAACTTCTCATTAACACAGTGGGAAGTTCCATGTGAGAAAATGAGTTCCTTGGCTCAATTTCTAATTCTAATGATGGAAGTTTTAGAAATAGACAGTCCTTTTCTAGTGCAACAGAGAGGTTTTTCAAACTACATTGCCTTTAATAATCAATGTTCACAGAAGTCCTATTTAAACTTTCTGATTTGTAATCCAAAAAATAACCTGAACGACTTTAATGCCACTCTTCCTCTAACCTAGAGAAGCATTTATTAGAAGTAAAGGCTAACAAATTCATCATTTTGTTTTGTGGAATTAAAAATTCAAATATAAGAAAATTCATACCTGGTGGTTAGCATCTTGTTCAAAGATAACAATTTAGCACACAGCACTCTGACCACAGACACAAGTTGATGTCACCAGCTTATTCAATTCAGAGTAGTTTACAGAGATCAGAAATAACTTGAAGAAAATACCACTGGTGCAGTTGTTGAGAATAGGTTGAAATGGCCAACTTAATATTATTGCATTGAGAAATAGTATACTTCTGCATTGCTGCTACTTTTGATATTAAATAAGGACTTTTACCGAGTATGTTTCCTCAACACAGGCCAACTACATACACTTCAGATTCGGCACAAAAATCCTACCTCCTGTGTGTATGTGTAGACTTACATTAGATTATTGTTGCATATATATATATATATATATATATATATATATATTTTTTTTTTTTTTTTTGAGTTGGAGTCTCACTCAGTCGCCCAGACTGGAGTGCAGTGGCCGCTCCCGGCCACCGCAGCCTCGAGATGCTGGGCTCCGGCAATCCTTCCGCCTCAGCCTTCCGAGTAGCTGGAACTACAGGCGCGCGCTACCACACCCGGCTAATTTTTTTCTTTTTGATTTATTGTAGAGATGAGGTCTCGCCTGCCCAGGCGGGTCTCGAATCCACAGGCTCAGGCAATCCACTCACCTCAGCCTCCCAAGGCGCGGGATTACAGGCTGAGCCACCGAGCCCAGCTTAGATATATTTTTAAATGTATTTTTAAAGCATCTCCTGCCTCTTCTTCCTCCATGCTCAATGATGCATACCCTCACAAAACCTCCGTCTCCTGCTCTATTACTTTTTCTCACTTGCAACAAAAAAAGTCAGTCTGTGGCAATGCCAATCATGTTTTTAGGATTTTCAGAATCAAGTTCCCAATGTCAGAGTCTTCTGTCCTTACTCCCCGTGACTCCAGCACAACATGAGCAAACTCTATGTTAAGTCTGGAGTGTATACAAGCAGCCATCCTCATTATCTAATGTCAAATAAATGAATAACAGATATAGAAAAAAATTCTTCACTGCATCCTTTCCACTATGATATTTTTGAAACATCTGATGATTTTTCTAAGGGATAATTCTTCTATTCTTAACTTCTCTGCCAAGCCATTTTATATAGCTGAACCTCAATTACCTCATCAAAAAAAGGAGAACAACAGAATTGCCTACACAACAGTTTAAGGTGCAGTCCAAATGATGTAACACAGTTTAGATTCCCTCATGCTTTTAAAAGGAATGTCACAATGAGTGTTTACCATTATTTGTAGACAACACTCTGCCAAATATCCAGGTATTTTTTTAAACAACGACAAACATAATTTTGTGGTATTTCTGCTTGCTATTTTCACCCAATGGATGAAACAAATTAACTCAACACATTTATTCTCGGATATATTTTACTTTATTTGGGGTCGGGTACAGAAATATCAGATTCTAAATCAAAATCAGTTCATTTGAGGCCCCATTTATTCACCGTGTGCGTTATTTGACAGTTTGTTCCACATATACTTTGGAAAAATAAGATTATAAAACCACGGTCTCATGTGTAATTTTATGCAGTATTGGAACAAAAAACAATTGCCCCAGAGTAAATCCCACAACAAGTTTGACTCATGATCAATTCTTTAGTGTTTACATAATACCTTTGGTAAAATTCAAACACATTTTTCTCCTTAAGTCAGGAAAATAATCATGTGTTACTTAGAATTCTAAATGCAGTGATGTAGTAACAAAAATATAAAAATGGAATGCAGTTTTACACACTGTGAAGGGATTACGTCTTCATTTTTATTTTTTACTTAATTTCAACAAGGTTTTAGTGATTGCCTCTTGTTGCCAAGTATGATGCCTAATGTTCTAAAAAAATAAGCCTCTCCTCTCAGACACATCATTTGTGTCTTTCTCAATGCTTAGAATAAAAAGTGACAAGTTCTGTAATAAAGTAATGCTTGCAATGCAGTGGAAAGAATTTCTAAATGTAACTGGGAAGTGTGTGTGTGTGTGTGTGTGTGTGTGTGTGTGTGTGTGGTGTGTGTGTGTGAGAGAGAGAGAGAGAGAGAGAGAGAGAGAGAGAGAGAGAGACAGAGAGAGAGAAAGTGTGCGCTGGGGTGGGTGTTGGTCAAAGATGGCACCAGGAGGAGGTATCATCTGTTGTGAGATGCAGAGAGTAGGGATTTTTCAGAGAGACCATATAGGGAGAGCATACTCAGCAGAGAGGATTTTAGTTTGTTTATAAAACTACAAAATTAAAGGCCCAGACTAGTTGTGATGAGAGCCAAAATCAGAGAGATACACCTCCCCTTTCCTTTCCCATCCTTTCATTCCATTTCATTCTTTCCTTTGCTCATTCATTCATCCTTATTGAATATTTCTTATGTGGAAGACCTTGCATTAGGTGCCAGAACAGACATAGTCTTGCTCTCATGTAACTTGGTCTGTATGTAGAGAAAGACAATAAAAGTAAGTAAGCCTTTTTAAAGCTAACAGTGATATAGACATGAAAAAACAAAACAATAAAGGGGTTGATATGTATACAACATTACAAAAATACTCTTATCATAAGAAAGCAAATATGGAAAGTCTCAGATTCCAGTGTGTTTAAAGACTAAAAAGGGTGATATGGCTGAAGTTCAAGAGCCAAAGGGGGAGGGGTATCAAAGAGTAGATAGATCATGAGGGATCTTGGAAACTATGCTAAAGAACTTTTCTTTCTTCTTCTTTTCATAGGAAGTAGGAGCACTTGAAAAAAATAATGAAAGTGATATGATCTAAACTATGGTTGAACTCCATAGAAATGTCTGTGGTGGTAAAAATGCACTTCGTGCATCACATTTGGTAATAAGTAGCTATACGTGGCTACTTAGCCCTTGCACTCTAGTGAGTGTCACCAAGGAACTGAAATGATTATTCAATTTAATCAACTTACTCTAACTCCAAGGGGGTCACATGTGACTAGTGGCTAGCATATTGGACAGCACAGACCTAAATAGAGTTACGAATCACCTTGGCAGCTGTGTGGGAATAAAAAACAGGAGATAAGCAAATGAAGCTGCTATAATGACACGAGTTAGAAATTATGGAAGTAAAACTGACCAGATATGGTGATTATTTGGATGTACAAAGTAAAGAAAATAGTGGAGTCTTGAAGAAACTCTCCTGTAGAAGGATTATAACATGTTCAGTTAATCTATATTGCTTTACAAATTGAAAAAAAATCTCTTTTTTATTTCCTTTTAGCCATTTCTGTGTAATTATTCAAATACAAGAAGTGGATTAAAAATATTCACATAAATATTAGAAGAAAAGGATTAAACACTTCTAGAAATACATTGAATCTGGAACTTCCAGTGGCTATGTGTAATTTAACTCTGGTATGTGCTTTTCTATGACAAGAGATTGGGATTTATGAGGAAAATAATCTTTCACACTGAAGCCTCCAAATTATCTTATTCCACATTGTTTACCCTGCAGACACAGGAGTACCAAATAATTCCCATGAATGTCCATAGGTTCACATTGACTCAAGGATGACAGGGGCAATCTAGGCATGAAGATTATCTTTCATTTATTTAAAAAATGTTTTTCTGAAGCAGTTGAAAATGTCTATGATGAATTCTCACCATAATAAATAGAGTCAAGGTTAGTAAATGCTGATAGATAATAGAATAGAGATAGTGTGATAGAAAAAAAATGACCCTATAGCAGTCTGGACCATTGGTCTATATCCAGTATATTCATATTTAGTAATGGGTTTATTGTACTTATTGTATCCTTCTTAATTTTCAGCCTCTCTGCTAAGCCTTGTATATTAACTTTTCATTTATCCTTCCTATAAATTAGCAGAGTAGCCCATATACATGAGGCTGTCTCCAAATGTCTGTAGTTACAAGATGAGGATAATACACATTTTCCCCAGTCATAGAACTAGTAAGATAATATGTTTTTTTTTTTTTAGTTGGAGTCTCACTCTGTCGCCCAGACTGGAGTGCAGTGGCCATTCCCGGCCACTGCAGCCTCGACCTACTGGGCTCCAGCGATCCTTCCGCCTCAGCCTTCTGAGTAGCCAGAATTACAGGCACTCGCTATCATGCCTGGCTGATTTTTTTGATTTATTGTAGAGATGAGGTCTCACCAAGTTGCCCAGGCGGGTCTCGAACCCGTGGGCTCAGGCAATCCACTCACCTCAGCCTCCCAAAGGCGCGGGATTACAGGCTGAGCCACTGAGCCCCGCTCTAAGATAATATGGATAGCATCTTGACTGTAGTATCTGTCATATAATAAACTCGTACTAAATGTTGGATAGATATGAGGATGGTGTTATTTATGTTTATTCAATGTTGTTCAAAATTATAAATGATATAGAAAAAAAGATGTTTCCGGAAAATACACAGACCCCAAAATTAATAAAAGGGTAGTGCATAACTATATCAAACAGGGTTTTTTTTTTTACATGCCATAAATTTATACATACATTGAAACTTTAATTGGGCATTCAGGCTCATTTAGCAAATGTTAAAAGTTTACGAAAAGTGCTGGGAATTAACAGGTGCACAAAATGTGGTCTGTTAACTCTTAAAAGTTTTTGATAAATTTATGGCTTGTTTTCTTGTCTAATACACAATAGTAATAATATAAGCACACCATTTTAGTGTTCTGCCAGATGAAACTTTTTCTAGGGGAAGCCATATTGTACACCAAAAAAACTTATTCCTAAACACAATGTCTATGTATGCATTCTAACCCTGGTCTTGTACATTTTAACAAGTGCAAAACCCAAGATCATGTACTTAATGTCCAAGAGGTTAGCCAGAAATGTTTCTTGGTTTTTCAACCAACAAATCATCCCCTTTAACAGGGTCTGCACCCTGTTTCCCTTCTATATCTGTTCTGTCTAATTTCAGACCCTTGTATTTGGAAGGGCATTTAGGCCATTTCCTGTCCTTTGTACCATTAAATGTATCTTCCATTACTTTTACCTTTTTACTTGACTTTCATAAATCTTATTCTCACTTATTGTGATGCTACCAACATAGATTATCCCCAACTTGATGTGTACCCTGAGATTTATTTGAAAGTTCATTTGAAAGGCACTTCAGCTAGACCCATCCCATTGCCATCAAGCCGATTTCATATATCCAGGGAGAGAGCTAATAAACATTTGATAGATAGATGAAAATAGAAATTCTCCATTTTACCATGATCTCTTCTTAAAATATGCAATATTATGTTTTCCTCTGCAACATTAAGTCAAATCTGATCGTCCTTTATCAAAAGCAAGGTTGTATAATACATCATGTCAAACCAGAATGTAGAAATAGAAGAAAAAAATAAAGGCTTAGTTGAAATGCCTCTCATAAATATTTGAACATCAGATAACAATGTCAATCTCCCTTTGTCATGATGCAAAATAGGGGATTTATTTTGACTTATAAGTATAATAATGCTCAGTCTACACAAGCATCCTTGTTTCTCTTAGAATATAAGCATTATTAAGTTTTGTTCCCTAGAGGGGATAGAGGCTTCATCAATGAGAAAAAAAAAAGCTGATTTTAAATCCCAGCTCAGCACTTTCCATTTTTTCCCTCTCTCTCTCAAGATTCTTATGCTATTTTTACCACTTCAGGTCACTTATCTTAAAATAGTTTACAAATACATACAATTTGATAGTTATTGATAATTAATAGCCAGGTTTACTGTACTACAACAATGATACTTCAGGCAACTTGATATGCCACTATAGTGTTTACATCACTGAATGTGTAACAAATACATACTTACCTAACAGAAGACTCATAGGTTGAGAGGTGTGTTGGCAAGGTGTGGATTTTGGAGCTAGACAGATAGCAACGTGTATTTAATCAAATTATTACTACACAGTTTCAGTGTTCTTATCCAGAATAGACAAGGAGATGTGCTGTGGTGATAGCTCTTCAAGAAAAAATGGTGAAAATGGAAGGAACGTGGCCACTAGAGAACCTCCAGCTACCTACTTTTATTAGTCTACTTCAATTTCAGGGAGTCCCTTCTCCAGGGATTATCTAGAGATTAAGCAAACAGAGGTATAAAGGCTTTACCATTTTGGCATGACATAGGACTCTTCTGATGACGAATCCTCATTCCCGAAAGACTCACTAGGTTGGGTCAAGGGTTTGGTAGGACTGAGTTGCAGTTTGATTTCCCTCTCTGACTTGTGTGCTCCTATCATTTACTTCCATCAATGCTACTCCCTAACAAATGGCTTGCACATAAAACTCTATCTGCTTCCAGAAATCATAACAGGTAACACATTTGTTTAATGGGAATAAAAATATATGTAATTCATAGAGTTAATGTAACAATGTATAAATGACATATATGCAAATGGCACAGTACTAAAATGCTAAATATGCACTAACAAAAATTCACAAAATATTTTCGGTATCCCTTGCTGAATACCTACTGTCATACTAAAGAATACATGGTAGATGTTCATGAGTACTCTATAGCAAGTCTATTCTAAGTGAAATTCTGGTTCATGCCAACTCATGTATTTGGGTAGAAAATGCTGCAGAAATCAAATAACTAGGCCAGGCCCGGTAGTTCATGCCTGTAATCCCAGCACTTTGGGAGGCTGAAGTGAGAAAATTGCCTAAGCCCACGGGTTCTAGACTGGCCTGGGCAATTTGGCGAGCCCTCATCTCTACAGTAAATCAAAAAATTAGCCAGGCATGGTTGCGCCATAGTTCCAGCTACATGGAAGGCTGAGGCGGAGGGATCATCTGGGCTTAGCAGGTCGAGGCTGCAGTGGCCATGAGCATGCCACTCCACACCAGCATGGGCAACAGAGTTAGACTCCAACTCAAATGAAAAAAGAAAAAAAAAAAAAAGAAATCAGATAATTTGCCAAAACTTTGAAATGCAGAGACTAGGATTTGGCTAAGGTAATCACCAGCCTCAATTCCAAAATGGCTATATGTAATAATAGCCATCATCACATAGGCTTGGAGAAGGAAAGGAATGGGTGAAAAATGAGATTTTATAATAAAATCATGAAGGAAACAATTAAATTATCCTTTTATAAATACTGGTGAGCATCACAGTGCTTGTCAGGATGCCTCTTTACGTCCCGTATGATAGTTATGGAAAATTTCCCAAATGCTACCCTCAAGAAGTCAGTTTTTCTAGCAGACTTGATGTGGGTGCATGCTGCCAAGAGCCTTATGTGTACTAAGTTTCCAAATTTTACTAATACATTCTCATCACATGTAGCTGTATTCTAATACAAATAACTTATTTAACTGTTGAAGTTTTTAAAATTATTTTAAGAATTTTACTTTTAAGGAGTTTTATAAAATTCTGGAATGATGTAAGCGCCAACTATTCAAATTACTGATGGAAATTCAAATCCTTATAAGTCGAGTATAGGGGTTGGCAAACATTTTGTAAAGAAATTTTAAGTTTTGCAGTTCATATTGTCTCTGTCGCAACTACTCAATTCTACAGGTATAGGGCACAAAACAATGAGGGTATGACAGTGATGTGTTGCAATAAAACTTTATTTTTTTTTAAATGCAGTTCAGATTTGGCCCAGAGGCTGACCTCTAGTCTAGTAAAATGAAGTGAACGTATTCACTAATGTCATGAGTTCTTCTCTCTTTAATAAGCTTTTTGGAAAGAAACAAAAAAAAAAAAAAAAAAAGGAAGGGGAGAATTCATAGAGTAACAAGGAGACACATAGTCTATTGGAAACAAGTTTCATGTTACTTGCACTGCACAATGCATCTGGATTTAGAGCATAGTTTTGCACAGGAGCCTGGTGCCCTACCTTGCCTCATATCGGCATCCTTCTCTGTTGCTCTGGGTGCTCTGCAGAGCAAAAAACAGGTTCTAAGATCAAATGTTCTGTTTACATTCTGTCCTTCTTACAGAGTGCAGTGCACCTTGGCAACTCACCTGTGAGCTGCTATTGCAGGCACCTGAGTTCAAACCAGGTCTGATCACTATCTTTAGTCCCAATAGTGTTTCTTAGAGCTCCATTAGGGAGATGCTGCCCTTGGAGAAAGACAGCATATATCTACTTTTCAAATTTAACAGGCATAAATGCACTTTTATGTCATAAAAAATGTTTTGCTCAACATTGGTTTGCAGCCTCTATATGGAAAATTTATAGGAAGATACAATTTTCAGCCAACTGCAAGTGAAGATGCTATTTAGAGTCACAAATAATGAAATAAACCCCTTAGTTATGAATCAGTTATTATATTTCACTGAACTCCAACTGTTTCTTTCTCACTGCTTAATTTCATCCTAGCTTTTGTTATTATGCCTGAAGAAACCATTTTAACATTTTCTTGCATGCAGTTTGAGTATCAAAAATTCCATCTACAAGTTTTCAGCTTTTTGCCTCTAATTGCTCCACTGGTTGCTCTAACTGTTTTAATAAATAATATTATCTGAGTCCTGCTATTTCCAGAATTCTAAAGTCCCTGCATCACATATTATTTATTATTCCTTTAAGGAGAAAAAGGAAAATGTTTTCTCCCCTAAATAATTGAGAAAGAGAGAGAGAGAGAGAGAGAGAGAGAGAGAGAGAGAGAGAGAGAGAGAATGAGAATGAGAAAAGAAAGAAAATAAAAAACGAGAGAAAATAATAAATACAGTCCACCTTCAAAATTATCATAGGTTTCTCTACAGTGTGAGGTATTTTCATATTAACATTATTGGTATTCTTGGATATCTATGGTTGCTTCTATTCAAATTTCATCAACCCTTTCCTTCATGTGACTCTAAAGTCCCATAATCTGATTTCATTTTTTTATTTTCAGATAACATATATAAAAGACTAGTTAGATTACTGTGAAGGACTTAGGTTTTCTGAGGATATTCAGCCAGTCTTATTACTAGAGGCTCACAAAGGCAGTGGCTGTCTTTTTATGGAAAATTCCTGAAAAACTATAGGTTCAATTTATATCAGTCTGACACAAAATGAGTAAAAATAAATGAATGAATAAATGTGAATGGGTGAGTATGTAATCCATTAATAAATTAATTACTGTTAGTTGAATTAGCAGGTATAATGAGTTTTTTGAAACAATGTTGGAAGAGTTGTTGCTTCTGAATTGATAGAAAACCAAATTATATCTGGTCATGAGAGTTCAGGAATTAAATGAACCAAGTTTTAATTATTTAAAGATACTAGATGCTTATACTAGACCCTTGTATACTGCTGGAAGGAATGCAAAATTATACAGCTGATATGGAAAGCAATATGGAAATCTCTCAAAAAATCAAAAACAGAACTACCATATAATATCCAGCAATTCCACTTATGAGTATTTATCCAAAGAATTAAAATAAAAAACATAGGCGATATTATAACTCCCATGTTCATTGCATTTACAATAGCCAAGATGTGGAAACAACCTAAATGCCCATTGGCTGACGAATGACTAAAGAAAATGTGGACTATAGACACAGTGGAATGCTACTCAGTCTTAAAAAGAAGAAAATCCTGCAATATGCAACAACATGAATGAATGTTGAAGACATTATGCTAATTGAAATAAGCCAGTCGCAAAAGGACAGATAATACATGATTTCAATTATATGAATTTTCTAAAATAATGAAACCCAAAGAATAAGAGAGAAAGATTGTGATTGCCAGGGACTGGAAGAGGGAGAAATGGGGAGTTTCTAATAAATAAGCATGAAGTTTTAGTTGTGCAAAATGAATAAGTTCTAGAGATTAGCTATACAATAGTGTCTATAATTAACAATACCATATCTTCATGTATAAATCTCATAAGATGGTAGATTTCATATTAAGTGCTCTTAACACACACACACACACACACACACACACACAGAGAGAGAGAGAGAGAGAGAGAGAGAGAGACAGAGAGACAGAGAGACAGAGAGACAGAGAGAAACAGAGAGAGACAGAGAGACATTACGACCTTATCGCAAATGAGAGTTATTGCAAGATTAAGGGGGAGACTCAATCAATACACAGTATATTGTCCAAATTAATAGCAAGTTCTCCATAGTATAAAATATGGAGAACTTATAGCATCATTGGATCTCATGGCTATAAGGAGTATTTTCAGGAGAAAAGCTGATAAACAGCCAGCCTGGTAACTTAGGTGAATTATTAAAATGTCAGAATACTGGTAGGAAAATAAATGCAATGCTCCTGTGTTGAGTGGATATTTACATTCAAGGCAGGAATTAGGACAACAGAGCACTGTGACCACTAAGATCATGTGTCATCCTCCTATTCTGCCAACTGAATGACCATCATTTCAAGTATCAATTTAAGCAGTTCATGCAGTCTTGCTGAAGGTGAATGTTCGAAAACAAATAGGAAGTGATTTCTTTAGAAACAATTCCATATCATCTCAAAGCTAAGGGAGCACCCTATACATACTCAAAATAAATGTACTGAGAAGACAAAATGAACCATAACAGGTTTACATGAAAGAGCTAACTTAAAATGTTTAATACCTACTCTGTACTAGGAATGTTCACCTTAAATATAAATAATTTACTGCATATAGCAATGTTTCAGAGTACCTATCACAAAGTATGGGCTCAGTAAACATCGGCTGTTATCATCCTACTCCTTATTCAAGATTCCATAACCAGTTAGAGCATGCATGAACATAGTGGCCAATAGTGTAAAGAACCTTGGGTTTGAACCCTCATCCTGCATCCACCTGCTGTAGCATCATGCACAGGCAGTTCATCCTTGTAGGTTTCTTTCTCCATAGAACTTAAGTCATACTGACTACTTATCTGAGTCTTTTGTGAGAATTAAGTGAAATAATACATAATAGAACCTTAGCACAATGTCTGATTCATCAAATAAAAATAGCGTTGTTTCTTTTTTTACCTCACACCTGTACAACCCAATATGGTTCACAGTCAATAGTAACAAATCCATACAAAATGGTGAGACAGCTAAGCAAAGAAAAACCCACCCACACTCTTGTTAAATCCACAGACTTGGTTTATTTTCCTTGTTTCCTGGTATGCATCCGGGACTTGATAAGGCGAGTTAGAGAATGATTAATTCATTATTTTTATTAAAATTTGTTCTACTCGGTGTATTGACACAGAGTTATGGAGAACACAGGGAAAGGAAGGGACTGTGGCATATGGGGTAATGAATAGATATTATATCTTCATGGATACTCAGGTGCACAACTTAGTACACTCTTCACTATTTGTGTGATAGTAGGCAAGTTAGTATTTTAATATTCAGTTTTCTCATCCATTAAGTGGGGATAATGGCTATACTGTTGCCCAGAGGTGTTAGAGAATGAAATGAGTATATTTAGCACAGCTCCTTATATATATGTTAAGCACTCAATAGTAACGATATTCATAGCAGTGGTAGGGACAAATAAGACTAAGTGAGGTTAATTAGACTGTTCAACATGTAATTGTTAAAGAAAAAACAGATGATTATGCACATGGTCAACCTCCTTTAGTAGACAAATCTGTGTTAAAATAGTGCTAAGTTTTTAACTTGCATGTAAGATATGGAATTGATGGTGATTTGCCTTTTATTAACCAGCAATACTACTAGCTCCTACTTATTTTATTTAAGAACTTTACTTAATCATCTCAGTAACTTGTGAAAAACATGGCATTATCTCACATGGATGAGAAAACTAAATCTCAGAAAATTCCAGAGACTGGTTGTCTGAGAAGTAAAACAGATATGATTTGAACCTCAGTCTCTCTAAGTACAAACATTTCATCTTTTAAACAATTTACACAACAGTTATATGTCACTGAAAAGCATCTAGTATTGCAAAAGCAATGAAGACTTGATTAATGTTCTGGAAGTGAGAGGGTAACACCAAGGATTCTTCTTTTTTAATATATATATTTTTATTTTTAGAGACAGGGTCTCACTCTGTCACCCAGATTGAAGTGCAGTGGAGAGTTTATAGCTCATTGTAAACTAGAATTCCTGAGCTCATGTGATCCATGATCCTCAGTCTCCTGAGTAGCTAGGACTACAAGCACACACCATCACACATGGCTATTTTTTTTTTTTTTTAGAGATGGGGGTCTCACTGTGTTGCTCAGGCTAGATCATGAAACGAAATGTTCTCTATGTCACTGTCTATTTTCTGCTAGAAAGGAATATACAGACATATAATTATAGATACAAATTTAGGTATACGGATTTTAAAATACATGATATTTCTATCTTGACAATGTGCTCCAAAAAGAAGTAGAGCCTCACAGGAAGTTGACCAACCAGCAAATAACTGCATGTGTTAGCATGGCAGATGCCACCAATAAATGACTATTTCTTGTTGGATGGCAAATTAAACATTATCCTAAAAGACAGATATATTCTTGTCAGCATATAGAATACAACAGCCCTAAAGAGGAAATAATGCATAGCTATTTGTTATCCAGTAATTTTTTAAATATACATGTCC
This sequence comes from Tarsius wallacei, assembly GCA_963574415.1. NCBI lineage: Eukaryota > Metazoa > Chordata > Mammalia > Primates > Tarsiidae > Tarsius > Tarsius wallacei. The sequence goes on from CAUYQG010029885.1 coordinate 25,272, forward strand.
TGTAGTTATATTTTAAAAGGTTATAATGGCTCTAAATCTGTCTGCTAGACTCATAAGGAACTATGCATTGCTCTGGCTAGTCAGGAAATTTAATTTTCTACTCAAATCAACCAATTGTGCATAGAGAAAGGAAAGCTGCTCTCAATAACCCAACTGGGGTGGAGATGGGCATGGAGGACTGCAGAGATGCAGAACAGATGCTGAAAAGCACAGTTTGTGATTCTTAAGTTCCGATACCATGGAGCCAATCCACCTTAAATCAGAACAGTGTGGGGCCCACCTTCTGAATGACACATCAAAACCTCTGTAATGCTTTGAAACAATATTCATTCTTTGTGCAGGGCCCTGGATGCCCAGGAACTAGCACTTGCCTGACATCAATCAGAAGCACAGATATATCTGTGTCATTAGATGGTACTTTATCTGTTCATCTCTTCCTGGTAACACAGCCACAAATCCCCTTTAGCTCGCCTGAAAATGAAATGCTTCTAAGCTGGACAGTTATTTCTGAACTGCCTCAAGCTTCCTCGCCACACATCTTTCCTATCAGTGACAATAATAAAAACAGCAATAGCAGTATGAATAAAAATCAACCAGTACTTTGGGAGGTGTAGGCAAGAGGATTGCCTTAGCCCAGGGGTTTGAGACCAGGCTGGGCAAATCGGTAAGACCTCGTCTCTACAATAAACCAAAACAACAACAACAACAAAATAGTCAGGTGTTGTGGTGCATGTCTGTAGATCCAGCTACTAGGAAGGCTGAGGCAAAAAGGTTGCCTGAGCCCAGCCCGGGTGAAAGAGTGAGACTCCAACTCAAAAACAAAACAAAAACAAAAACAAACAAACATACAAAAACTACTATGAGAATCAGAACTTGATTCTTTGAGAACTAGAATTATCAGTAAATTTTCATTTCTCCATTGTAAAATGGATTATAAAATGTGCAAAAACACATGGGGAACTACGAACCTGGGTTTAAACCCAGTTCTGCAAATTCAAGGTTACTTTCACTATGATATGAAAAGTTCTTCATACTTCATCTCTAGATGATTAAGAACACATCCACATAGCAAGTCCATTCCCACTGGCACTATAGATTCCATGTTTGCAGTTCGTGTGTGAATGTCTTGACAATTGAACCCTTATTTTCCCTCAGGACCCTGGGGTTGGTATACTCCTGAGCCCTTATGCACTCTTGGCTGACAAAAGTAGAAACCTTGTCAAGTCAAGTACTAGCACTGATCCTCTGACTGTTCTTTCAGTTGAACCAATCTTTTTACACTCTTCACATTCTGTTACATGCTTGGAGATGTAAAGAAAGTGGTAATTGCTTCTTTTTTGGTTCCTTACAGAAGAAATTGCGTAACATGAAAACAGGGCAGATTCATCCACTCAACAAATATTGTTTACCTTTTTATATCAGCATTCTAGCATAAAGCTATTGTATAGCTTTACTATATTGTCAGAAAATAAATGCACACATATGTTTATTTTCTAGAGACCTCTTGCCCTTACATTCAATACTTAACTCTTTGATAGATACAATTATCCTAGCAAAATGAGGGACTTTGTGTATGTCTACAGTTTGTTAAATTTCCGTAGAACTGAGAATCACCAACAGACTATCCCTTGAATCCCCAGGTAGAGTTTTATTTTCTTAGAGGTTGGGCTCTTCAGCAGGAAGTTTTTCTTGTATCTTAATGGGGTAAACTCTTATGTATTAGACTGAGTTTTTAAAAAGTTTTTATTTTTTTTTAAAAAAAAGAGCTGTTCTGGATCTGAAAATAATTTTTTGCACTCAAATTATTTGGAGCACTGACTGTTCCGTGGGGTTTCACTCTCAGTCTCATAGTTTCAGCACCCTTGTGAGTAATAGGAATTTAATACATGTTTTGAAAGCAAATAAATAAACCTGAAGAAAACTCACTTGACTAAAGTTTCCCTGAATTAAATAATTGGACAGATATCTGCCCTAGATGTCTGCAAACTTGGAAATTGGAAGGCTTTAGTATGAGATGACATCTAACTCGGAAATTTGCTGAACAATTCTTCAAAATTATATTTCTCCATCTCTCTCTCTCTCTCTCTCTCTCTCTCTCTCTCTCTCTTTCTCTCTCTTATTTTGCAGCAAATGTTATAAGACAATATTTGAAATTCACACTCAAACACATCATTAGCCAACACTTCACCCTTGGAGACAGCATACAAGTTATAGATTTACATTGTGTTTTTGGAAGAAAGCTATTTAGTTTGAGTACCAGTACTGTCATTCGGGTGGCTGGTGACAGAGAAAACATGTGCATAGTTCAACAGGGGGAAAAAAAGCAGATTTGAGTCTCATTTCTTTAAAAGGCAGTAAAATTTAAAAAAAGGATTATTTCTCATTCCGGGAAAAAATTCTGAGCAGAGAAACTATAAACAAAAATGTATTTTTAAAGTGTCAGAGAAAGATTGTTGTCTACAAGACACCAAACCAGATATGCTGACCTATCAGAAACGCCCATGAAGTGATAAAAAGATGATTTCAAAGCTGAACACCAAATATCGAAATAAGATAGGAGACTCTTAGTGCATTGACACAGTGGCCTCATTCATGCCACTAAATTCTAACACATAATTCACTGTAACTGTCAGAGGAGACAGAAGACAAACTAGCGACGCTTTCCCGAAACTAAAAACAAAAATGAAAACAAAAGAATGCACAAACAAGCAAAAACATAAAAAATAAAAAGATCTACCCAAATGTGTTCTGAAATATTTGCAACTTTGCATTTTCATTGAGCTCTCTGAGAGCTGGAATAACTTTATTGATCTGGATGCTCCTGGCTCTGGACTCTTTATTTAGTCCTTAGTAGGGACATATATGCACATGAACACACACGCATGCACACACAGAATACATGTTAACCAAAAGTCCATGGTCATGTTAGCACAGTCCCAAAAGCAGCCACACAAAAGGTATACACAATTGCATTTTGTACTGATTTGTTTGTCATTTGCAGTAGCTAGTATTCCTTTTAAAAGAGAAATACCTTATAGGGCTGGAAGTGATATCAGGGTCACGAGCAGTCACTTGCCCAATCACAGAGTTTAGAGCAGCATTTTCATGAACTTCTAGGAGGTAAGTTGGTGAAGAGAAGACAGGAGGTTCATCAGCATCCTCAACGACGATTTTGACAGTTGCCGTATCTTTAAAAGGTCCCCTACCGCTGAAACGCGGGTCAATGTGGACATTGGCTGCCTCTACCTTCAGTGTATAGGATTTTTTGGTCTCAAAGTCCAGAGGCTGTTAAGAAATGACAAAGACGAATGTTTCCCACTAATGATCACAGCAGCAAGAACAAATGAGTATAATGCTGATGGATGAAAGTTATGTGCATTTAAACCCATTTGTGAACCTTAATGGTATCACCCTCCAGTTCCCCAGATTCAACCTGTAAATTTTATAGGCATTTATTGATATCTGTTTATTATACAAGCTCAGTGAATCTAACCTCCTATTGTTTTGTTTTGTTTTGCTCATTTCACTTGGAATTCACAAAATATTCACAGTCATGAATTGTGCCATCAAAATTTCACTTCAGAGTCATAATAAAATTTTACTAGTGATGGCATGACCTGCATACTAATCAGCCAGATAATCATGCCTCTGCTAGTGGGAGATAAGGCAGCATTGAACACAATCTCTATCTGGGAAGAATATTTTATCATTTCTGCAACAGAGTGTGAAATGTAAAGAACGAGAAATAATTATTGTTTAGTCCAAGGAGACATTATAAAGCATAATTTAGCACTAATCCTAACAAAGAATATTTTCTTATTTCACTTCCAAAGCATTGCTACACTACTGATCATGTGGCTAAAAAGAAGTCTATAATTTTTAGGACATTATTAGAAGGTCTCTATTATGAGTACTCTATTATAAGGCAGGTGGGTACATAAAGAATTGTGTATGCAGATACATATGTACGTAACTTGTGTTTATATTTGGAAGAAGGAAGTATGTGAACAGGATAAATAAATGAGTTTGGTTGGGTTCTCACCAACCACTTAAAAGCAACTTGAAATTACCTCATTGCATCATTACTGACAATATTTCTGACATATCAATACTTCATTCCCTAAAAGTCTGAGAGACTTTAGTTAATGTCCTAGGTAAATAAAACTAAGTAAGAAGAACATAGTTTCCTTAAATAAACCAAAAGGTCATGTGCATCAGAACCCTTACAGTATATTTCTTGGCAATTCATAATACTTCAGATTTCAAGGATGCAAGTCTGTCAAGTTTCAGAGAAATAGTCTGCATTACAATTTCTCATAAGAAACTGAACTTTAAATCTGCAATGCAGATTAAAAAAAATAAGCTGTAACAAAAACTGGCATCAGTGAACTCTTTCAGAGCTCCTGTGCAAGATTAAATATATATTCTTATTTCAAAATACTTTGTTGATTTTTATATTTGAATTCAGATGTAATGGAACTTGGCTTTTCTTTTCACATTATTTTCCAGTAAACAAGTCACTCACTTCACTGCCTATTCTGAAATTACTAGGCACATATATCCACGAACAGATGATTCAACATTGGCATATTCATAATTTGCCAATCACCTTTACTGTAACAATGTTGCAATGTCAAATTCTTCACAAGCATCATTAAGTATAATAGACTATGTTTTGCTTAATTCTTAGCTCAACATAATGACAATGTATTCAAACACATTCTAGTATTCTCAGAATTTTATCAAACAATAAAGAGGGCCCATAAATTATAAAATTACAACTCCTTACACATTATTCTCCAGAGTAAAATGCATCTGTTTCTCAGTGCCAAGGTGCAAAGTACATACTTCCAATTTTATGGATAACAGTGAATAAAAATCCAGAAAATGGCTAATTGTTTCCATTTATAAAAGCACATTATGGAAACAAAATATAGGAGTGAATAATAATAATAAAAATGACATTAGAAATTGTTAGCCAAGGGAAATGTGGCTCTGGGATTTTCAATAATTGACTCGAGCATAATTATACTATACTCCATTTCAAATATGAGTTTTTAAATACTTTTCCACTCTTCATCCTAAACTCAAGTCAGGGTTCTGGTATGAAGACAGTGTTGCTTAACAGAGAGCTAAAATAAATGCAGCCATGTTTCTCAAAATTTATTTTCAAAATTATTTTTATACTAAAGTATACCTAGAAAACTCCAGATCTCTGTTGCTATTAACTCTTCACTAGGGAATTTTAAGAGTAGGGAATTTGGAAGTAGAGCTCTGTGTAACATGTTAGAACAAAATTAGATATTAATCTTAGCATCATATTAATGTAATACTGGTAAAAATAAAGAAATGTATTGACACACAATAGTGTGGCCCACCATCCATCTTCTTATTCAAGAACAAGCAAATTTATTTAATAATTAATTTTACACTTTTTGTGACAGAAACATGAAGAGCATATTGAACAAAATAATCATGAGAATAAAATATTATTTTTCCTTGAAAATGCTTTGTGCCCATAAAATAACAAACTGTGTCTTAAAGGTTTCTTGTGAATATAGATTTCATGATGATACATACAAATGGAAAACAGTATATAGAATTTTTTACATCTACCACAAAAGGAAAATGGTTGCTGACCAAAGCAGTCTCAAGTTGTCATACATTATTTGTACTAGCTATTGAGATATTTCTTTATTCAGTGAAAGCCCACACTCAGAAGCAAGGCAAAGATGAGCTTCATTTCCCATAATACTTGAACTTTTGATTTTGTTAGTTTGAATTACCCAATGGTAGCAAGATTGGCCCTGTTCTTCAAGAGCCAAGCTGGCCAGGATAACTGAACCTAAATATTCTGTCTCAATAAGGACTTAGGAAATTTAAATGTTTTGGGGAAAGATATTTCAGAAAGCAGGAGTTCAAAAAATGAGGAAAGCTATACAGGGAAAGTCTAAAAACCATTGTGTTTGTCACCTCTGTGGGCAACTGAAGTCTGATCCCACTTAGAATTCTCTTACAAACACTGAACAATATACCTCAGAATAGTTTCTTCAAACGATAGTAACTGTCACCAATTTTTCTCCCCCTTTGGTTGAGAATTGCCTTCAGACTTCTCCACATAGCTGGAGTCCCCCATACAAGAACTGAGAAAATTCCTGTGTCTTAAGGAAAAGCACTGAGGCATAAACTGGGAGATAAAGAATGCATGAAATAGGAGACTGGCATCACTCTGATTACTATTTGCTACATCTTTAGCTGACACAAGAAATGGGCCCAAGAGATAGGAGGTACCAAAAGAATTCTACTAGTCATCTTGTCTTACAGTTCAAAGCTAAATGTCTACAAGCTCTAAGATTCAGTATGTCAGGAAATCCACTCAACCTCTTCAAACTTTTAAGCTCAAGTTTCAAAAAGGAATTTTGAAGATGAACAAAATACTTCTTAGCTTACCTTTCTTAATCTTATAATGCCATCCTGGGCTTGGGCATCAGAAGTGATTTCAAAGAGTGCTGTTCCATCTCCATCAATGATGTCATATGATGATTGTGCATTTTCACCAATATCCTGATCATTGGCCTTCACCCTTCCTATTGCAGTGCCAAGAACGACATCTTCTGGTACTGAGAAGTGGTACAGACCTTATACAAGAGGAGAAACAGTGAGTATTGTACAAATGTCAACAATTCAGTAATTCATTTAGCAAATATCTATTGGGCACCTCCTTTGTTCTGGGTTCTCCTGTAGATATTACCAATGCATTGATGGAAAAGACAGAAATATTCCTTTTCCTTGTGGAATGTACAGTCTTTTAACAGACTCAGAGGCAAATAGTACCCAGAAGAATGAGTGATCTCTTGAAAAAAGATCCTTCTGAGATATAAAACTTATCTAACTATATGCTCATCAAGTAAATATTTGGAGCAGTTACATCAGGATATTAGTGACTCTATATGTATATTTTTTCCAGATTTCCATATAATCACATTGACTGACTGCCTGTGGGGATATTCATTGTTGCCCAACATAAAATATTAAGCTAATTTCAGCATAGAAAGATGCAATGTGTAACACATTGAAAATCACTTTTGAACTTACCTTTATATTTACAGACTTTTAGACCATTTTTGATAAAAATTGAATTACTAAACTTCTGCTGTGCCTTGCAGCAAGCTGTTCAGACACTTGAAACACTCCTCTTGTTACTTAAGTCCTCATTTCTCTGAAGACCAATATCTTACCTTCAAAATTCCCCAGGCAAAATATAATTACAGGGTATATTCATTCTTCTATAGGGGCAGTAAAAGATGTCTAATTAGTGGCATTACTGTCATTTTTATTCAAATCACTTTAGTTGTTATATTGGTGATACTCACTTTCATTGGTGTAGGGGAAACTGTTGGCACCACAACCATAACCCCTGGCCATTACCACTGTAGCGCACACCTGCCCTACATCTAACTGCCAACTCCTGCATTTATTTGCCTGAGGGTCTTCTCCAGCCTTCAAAATCCATTTTGTCCACTGCATATCAGACCAGAACTACTAGAGAATTGATGCCCTTGCAGAAGCGGTCTTCAAAGACTCACAGAGTTAGTACATCAAATCCTAAAATACTAGGTTCCTCTTTTCTCTGGAAGAGTAGTGTTGACTTGAGTTATTACATTTCTTTGAATTATTTACAATAGTCCAGACTTTCTCCAGTGGGATAAAACTAGAGTCATTCACAGTGGTAGCTGGTTTTATAATAACTTTTTATTTTATTTTCCTTTTTCTTTCCTTTTCTTGGCTTTCTATTCTTCTCTCTCTTGTTTCCTCATGTGTGCTTCTTGGGACCGTCTCCAAATGAAACTACTTACAATCAAATTCTTGTTTCAGTGTCTGTTTATGGAAGACCCAAACTCAGACAACCAGAAATTTTTAGTCCCCTTGCAATCACAACAAGAGAAAAATAAACATTTATGAACTATAGACCCAAAATGTAAAACCAAATCTGGGGAAAATTAGTTCTAGTTTGAGTTCAATCACTGAGTCCCTTGGATAAACCAAGGCTCATTTTACATAATATAACAGGTTGGTTCAGATTGTGATGATTGAGGTTTCTTATAGCACTAACATCTATTTGCTTGCTGATGGTATAAAAACATCTCTTAGAATCATGAAGTTATGGGGATGGAGAGCAAAAACATCTTTTAAATAGCTTTACCATAAGGTAGGCACTGCAAATCATCATGTGGCACACAAATTTCCAAATTCTCTCATAATTGATGTAATTAATTCATTTCCTTTAAAATGTATATTCCAGGTAAGGTTTAAGATGATCCTTTTAGGCATACTTATCAAGTAAATAGGCCAGCAAAGAGCCCCACCTTGCTGATAGTGCTACATGGGTGAGCCTTGGGAACGAAGCAAATGAAAATTTCTTTATCCATTCCTATTCTGCACCTTCTTTTCTCTATCAGTGTGATCACAGCTAATAGTTATTGCCTCTAAGAAAGGGAATGCTTTTGAAATTCTCCTGCCACTGTTGGATTGAAACACTCATTTTCTGAGAAAGAAATGTTGCATGTTATAGCATTAACTAGAATGAAATGACAACTAAAAAAGAAAAAATGGAGGAAAATGATTAGAAAAAATCATGCTCGCCGGGCTTGGTGGCTCAGCCTGTAATCCCTCACTTGGGGAGGCTAAGGTGAGTGGATTGCCTGAGCCTGCGAGTTTGAGACCCACCTGGGCAACTTGGCGAGACCTCATCTCTACAATAAATCAAAAACTTAGCCGGGCGTGGTAGCACGCGCCTGTAGTTCCAGCTACTTGGAAGGCTGAGGCGGAAGGATTGCCTGAGCCCAGCAGGTCAAGGCTGCGGTGGCCGGGAGCAGCCACTGCACTCCAGTCTGGGCGACAGAGTGAGACTCCAACTCAAAAAAAAAGAAAGAAAAAATCATGTTCTTCATTTCAGTAGTTTTGTTTAAAAGGTTGGCATTGTTGTCTTATTTATGAATGGCCAGATATAACAATTATAAAATTCTTTATGAAAACTCATCCCCTCTATTCTTTCTACCTTGGAATGTCTGAGATACATTTTCAAAGGTATCTCAAATGCGTAATTTTCAAGCTTCATACACTTCTCTCTCTTTCCGTCTCTTCTTAAACTCTTCATAAAACAGTTCTTCTGTGATATTTATATTCCCAGCAAATAAAACCAGCATGCATCTAATCACTCATGTTAGAGATATGATAACTTACTTTCATCAATGGAAAATGCAAACTATTCTTAGACTTTGTCATCATTAACTCAAATATTTATTACACCTATACACTTTTCTCCACTTCCAATGCAACCACTCCCGCTTGCCAGGCTACTACAACTTTCATGTGAATGATTGCAAGTACCTCTTAAACTGGCTGCCAAGCAATGGATGCATTGAAAGGAGGCCAGATTTCTTTTTTTTTTCCTCCCCCTGATTTCCCTGAAACAAAACCCTATTACTCAATTTACAATTTAAAAATTTGTAATGGCTTCCCAGTGATCTTAGGACAAATATCATGGCACTTAAAATGGCCTACAAATGCAAGTGCAGCTAATTCCTGCCTAACTTAACTCTCCAGCTTCTTGTTGCAACATTCTTCCCTGGCCTCTGTGTTCCAACTGCAGTGAAATTGTTTCTATTTCCATACATGGCCATCCACCGTCCTTCCATAGGGCTTTAAGAAATATTGTGTATATTTTAAATGTACAATTGTGATGTTTTGATAAATGAAACCACTGCCTTGGAAAGATACCTGCACTCCCACATTCATTGCAGCATTATTTATAATAGCCAAGAAATTGAAACAACCTAAGTGCCTGTTGACAGATAAATGGATTTATAAAGCTGTGATGCATATTCATACAATGAAATATTATTTAGCCTTTAAAAATAAAGAAATTCTGCCATTTGCAACAACACAGATGAACCTAGAGAACATTACTTTAAGCAAAATAAGCCAGAGGGGGAAAAATACTGCCAGATCTCACTTATATGGGGAATTAAAAAATTGAATCCATAGATACAGGGCTTTTGAACATCCTGTTTAGCTGTACTATGTATCCTCTCTCTCCTGGTTTCACCTTGTTCCAGTTAATCTTATTCATCCTTCATATCTCAATTCAAGAGTCCCCATGACAGAAAGGTCTTGCAAAATCATCTCTCCATTGTATTACTTGAATAAATGCTCAGAATAAAAGTGTTCTATAAGACTACAAGGGCAGATAATAATTTCCCCCCTGAGTCATTGGCAGGGGCTGGCCAGAATGCTGTTGAGAAGCTTTCTAAGGCGAGCATGTCCTTAGCAGGAAAGCCTAGAGTTACTGATGTTCCCCCGGTAGCAGAAAGGAGGAGTGTACGTTTTACAAGTGTAGTGCTTATTTGCCTTCCCCACCTCAGACTTTGGGGATTTGGTTTCTTTTATACAATAGATGAGAGTAAGGATAGAGCAATATTCAAGCTGCATTTTCATCATACTCAAGTTTTCTTAAAGAGAGTTGCCATGCCAAAGAGAAATGAACACACATCTTGTAGTCAGATATGATGGGTCTAATTCTCAGTTACTTTCTATGTGCCTGATATTTGTAAATTTTCTAAGCTTCTTTGAAATTTGTAAAATGAGGATAAGTTTAATAGTAACACGATAAAAAGTCAGTTGCTTGTTACACATATGTGTGTGTGTGTATGGATTACACATAATACATAATACCTTGCATATAATCAGCACACAGTAGTTGTGTCAATTTTTTTTTAAATATCACTAAAAATTATCATATAAATTCAAATAGAAACATCACACTTAGAGTCTCACCCAGTGCAGGTAATTCACTTACTCTGTGCAAATTTTGGAGGATTGTCATTAACATCAGTAAGGGTCACTGTAAGTGTTGTGGTCCCAGACAGGCCACCGGAGTGTCCACCCATATCTTTGGCTTGGATAACGACCAGGTACTCCTCCTTGGCTTCTCTGTCCATGTTGGGAAGGGCAGTTTTTATGATAGCTGAAGGAGGAAAATGGAAGATTGACTTTCAGGCAGAGAGTTCAGCAATGAATGGGTGAATCACACAAACACACACACACCCAAACACACACATGTGCACACATCAGATTCATACTCAAATCATTTCCTGTGTTCTTTTGACTGGCTATTTCTGTGTTATTTAACTGGTGTCCATCAGTGATATCAACATTGAGAAAAACTGTAGTCATACGCATTTACAGGTAGCTCGCAAAAATATATTTTGTAGTGTGCCTAAAAATAACTTGCAAAAATATACATTAGAAAGCAAACTGAATGGCATACCCTTGCCTACCAAATTAAAGTATAAATCACAACACAGCCTCATCTACCCAGGAAAACCCTGGAAGTGAAAGAATCCTACAATTTATCATAGACTCTTGTTCCCCTACAAGAGAAGTAAATACAGAAATAGCTTGAAGGCTCTGAGGTCAAAGATAAATTATTCTGAAGCTCACAAATACATTAGAGAGATGAAAGAAATAAATGCATTATTAGAATCAACTCAGATGAATAAAACACCAATCTGAATTAATATAGTCAAGTGTCTAAGCCCTAACATATTGTTCAACTACATTTTTATTTTAATTGTTTAGTTACATCTTCTCTATAGTAAAAATAACAATTTTTTAAAAAATCGGAAGCTATAGCACAAAGAAGTGTGAATAAAACTAAAATCACACAAAAATAATAAAATTATCACTGATAAAATCATTGTTTTTTTCATATTTCAGGGTTTTTATGTGTTTCATGTTTCATTTTCAGGTTCAGGGTTTCATGTGGATCTGTCTGTGCTTCACTAGTAATTTAATATTCTTGTTAAAGATTCAAAATTTGTTTCTATACTTGTGAAGTCATTTTGAAAATCTTTATTTAGCCCTCTCCCTACCGCTATGCTTTTATTTTTTCATATTTAGATAGTGCTAACAGTTTGGAATGCATAATTTCAAGGCCATGATATGTCTGTGTACACAAATGTGCATATAAACTTTTAACCACAGACATTACCACAATATAGGAATTATTCTGAGATTCTCTCTTTTTTTTTTTTTTTTTTTTACAAGAGATGTCTTTGAGAACTTTTCTTGTCAGTATATAGACGTTCACCTCATTACTTCCTATAGCTACATAATTTTTCATTGTATGAATGTAAGACATAAGTAGCTGAAGCACTCTCATATTGATAAATATTTCAGTTATTTCATTTTCCCTTTTCCAATAACAGATATATTAGTATGATGATATTATATTTTTTATTTCCTCCATTTTTACTTAACTCTGTCCTAAGATGTCTCCTCCCCATATTGCAAAATATCCACAATAACAGTTCTTGTGACTAGCCCAGAATCTTCTTATTGAATTAATGTGTGTTATATCTCTGGCCCCGCTGGAAGGAAATCTTTCAGATTAAAGACAATTTACTCCTTCATTTCTAACACAGGGGCACCATAAATGTTCAACTCAAATTGAAGATGAGCCATTTTCTTGGCAATTTCTGAAGTTGTAATCCTGTTTTTCTTTTTTTTCTTTTGGACTCATATACTTTAATTAAATCATCTGTCTATAAGAGATTTGCAAGGAGCTCAAGTCCATGAATCATTTGAGTAGTAGGTGAATCACAAGAGTGACCAGGGAAATCTAGTCCACCCAGGCAGTGAACAGGCTCTGGGAAGAATTGTGAAATTCTTACACACTTTATCAGACTCTGTCACCACTTTTATAATAGGGCATCTCATTCAGAGAACATTCAATTGGATAACCTTGCTTACGTGTGGTAACAAATGATATATTTCAATACAATGCTTTGTTCCAGAACTTAACCACATCATGATATAACTCATTGGCCATACTTATATAGTTAAAAACAAAAACAAAAAGACAAATGGAAATACAGCAACCATTTATATTTGGATCATTGTGAGACATTGTTGAGAGGGAAAGTAAACAGATAAGCAAAAAAAAAAAATAGCAAAAACAATTTTAAAAAGCTTATCATATTAGCATGCTACCCTGTTGTGAATATATATTTTCAGAATTCAATATTTTTGTTATGGCTCCTAGTTTAAAAAATATAGAAAATTGTTATACTCCGATGACATTTATATGAATGTTTGTACCACCACATTCTAAGGTCATCACCAACTAAAGTCATCCATCGATTGGACTTGGAGTTGACATGGAGGTTCTAATAATCAGAGGAAAATGACATAATTCCCTAAGGAAGGCAGAAACTTTTTTCAAGAAAATTAATGAAGTGAGATCTATATATGAAACCTTTCTGGTTACTTGAGTAGAAGTATTTTTGCAACTTCCTCCAAATAAGAGAAAATTGGCATGCATTATCCTCATCATTTTTTTATATTGTGAGAGTGAAAATTTAAAAACAAAACAAAACTGTGATGTCTCTCAGATACTTGAAATTAAAATAGTTTTTGACTTGGTTGGAAATAGCACACCTGGGTTAGTGTCTATGAGTTATATCAGAATATGAATGAAGCATCACAAGGGAGGGCATTGATTTTCAAATAGGCCAAGAAATCCTCATGAGCCTTCACCATTTACAGAAGTCTTTATATTCCCCAATATTGAGTTATACAACTTTATGCTATCTAAGTTGCATATACAGTTGATCCTTGAACAACGTGGGGGTTAGGGAAATTGACCCTTCCTTCCATGCAGTTGAAAATTTGTGTGTAACTTTTGACCTCCCCCAAATTTTACTAATAGCCTACTATTGACTTCAAGCCTTACAGATAATGTAAACAGTCAATTACCACAAAGAGTAGTATCTACATACACTTTATACATTCATGAAATTCCTAATTTTTTCATTATTATAGGCTATATAGTTCATTTGTTAGTATTCCAAATTATTGCAAATCTCCAAAAAAATTTCCAATATATTTATTGAAAAGAATTAGCATATAAGTGAACTCTCACAGTTCAAACCCATATTGTTCAAAGATCAACTGTATAGTCAAGGTTGACTCTTGTAAATGTTTCCTCATAATTTGTTTTTTTATCTTAATATTGAATTTGCTAGTTTTGTGACTATGAGCAAACTATTACGCCCATCACAACTTCATACCAGGCACTCTCAAATGGAGTCTCTCATTGTAGATATTCTAAGATTATGTCAGAAATTCATGCAAAGTTCTTGGTAAACAGTAGTTATCCAAATATGCCATTTCCCTTTCCCAACCAGACTTTGTTTAATGCTTATCTGAACGGTGGTTAGAGTCCAGAGTATTCTCCAGTGCTCCTCCAAATCCACTGTTTACCCTTCTCAGCCTACCCTTGGCATGGAAGAGTGACCTTAATGGATTGCTTCAATGAACTCCTTTGCTTTCTGGCTTTTTGTTAAGGGTAAACTAACATACATTACACTAGAAGATTGTGAGAATGAATCAGCATAAGGTTCTATATTCCCTCAAAGATCTTAAATCTCTTTATGGCCACTCTAGCATAGTTAGGAATATTGTTATAGCAAATATTTAGTATCCAAGAGCTGTTTCATCCCCTTGGTCCTTCAGGCCTAGGGGTGATTATGGCACTTCTGTTGCTAGCTTTGGGTACTTCATTTTCCCTTGAAGGTCTCTCTTACCCCAACCATACCTCAATCAATAGTCGGTTTGTTAAATTCTCCGCAATTGCCCTATTCTTGGCAGAACACTAATGAATAGAATTATGATACTGGTAATTTGTCTAAGTGTCAAACATGTTGCTAGCATCTCATTCTTACACAGACATCAACAGTTCAAAAGGATTTTAATATAATAATTTACTTGGGTCCAGAAACCCAGAACAGAATGTTTCCTTGTCTGTAAAATGAGAATAAAACCTAAGTGAATTACTCAAGATGACCCAGCTGGGAAGCTGCATACCTGGAAGTCTCTGCACCTCCTTTTTTCTTCTACTACATTGGAAGTAGGTTTTCTGATTTTAAGGCAAGGAGTCTCTCCAAGGTTTCTTTAGAGTGTACAGCAAATTTGATTGGTTTCAGTTCAACAGTATAATGAACAGTTCTTGCATTGCCTGAGCCTACTGTGTCTAGTCTCAACCCA
Organism: Tarsius wallacei; assembly: GCA_963574415.1. Taxonomy (NCBI): domain Eukaryota; kingdom Metazoa; phylum Chordata; class Mammalia; order Primates; family Tarsiidae; genus Tarsius; species Tarsius wallacei. The sequence continues at coordinate 40,380 of CAUYQG010029885.1, forward strand.
CAACCAGCAGCAACTCATTAGACAACCTAAGACAATTTTTGGAACCCGTTTCTGTTGCCTTGTAGTTATAAAGACAAGATAGGAGAAACCACAATTGCCAGATCCTTTTGCTTTTCTCCTTATGTGCAGGCTTATCTATGCATCTAGATAACCTTTTTTATTCCTATTCGAAAGGCAGATCATTTCACTTCCATCGATATTTTAAGATATTGGCCAAATTCTAAAATAAAAGACCAAAGTAGTCTTAAAAATCCCCTTCTACTTCTTTTCCTTTGCTTTGGTTCAATTTCAACTTTGATTTTTAAAAAAGCAGATAGGAGATTTTCCTACCCCCTTTTTTTTTGCCAAAATAAACTAATTTAAAACACCTTTTGATGGTGTCAATTATAATAGCTTCCCATTGTCCAAGACATGAATTGTGTCCCTCTTTTTTCACAGTGATGGTCTAGCATCAATAGTGTTCATGTCCCTTGCATGCTTACAGTCACACATTCTCAATGTCCAGCCACATGTTTAGAAGTTTACATATGTTTAAGTTTTCACTACACCATCTTGTCAACAAATTAGGATTTTCAAGTTTAGGACAAGCAGTATGACAAAATGCTTTCTTTTTGAGGCATTTAGTAAAATTCCTGATGTGGATATTTGATAAATAATCTCATAACCAAGAAAATCAACTTAGATAATTTTCTAGCAACGATAATTCCAGAATAAAACACTGAGTTGATAAAAGTTATCTTATTACCCATTTTGCTTTTAACATTTATAAATTTCCAACACAGTACTGAGCTCAGAGTTCAGATTTAGACCCTCCTATAAAGAGCTAGCCTTGACTAAATCACAGAACATTTCTGGGACAAACTTTTTTTCCTTGACAATGTGGGGCTCTAACATCTTGTAATCTGGGGAAGAGAAAACTACAATTAGCGTTCCAGAGAACGAAGCCCTGCTGAACTCTCGCCAGCATTAACTGTACAGGAGTTTCAGATGAGGGAATGCAAACAATCATATTTTAGAAGAGTTTCCACAGAACTCCATTTTGAAAATCTAAGCTAATCAAAAAAATGCAACTAATGAGAACCCTCAATTCTCCATGAATTTAATTCAGTGGACATTTGAATTTGGCACAGGACAGTGGAGGCAGATTGGGAGTGAAACTTGGTAAGAGAATTAAGAAGGAAAGGGGGATGACTTTGCTTTGAAACTGACATACATTACCTGGCTGTGAACCATATTTAAAATCTGTTTTCATTTTCATGTTGTTCAATCAAATGAAGATGTCCCTGGTTCAAAAGTTTAAGAATTTAAATCCTAGGCTGGCCTAAGTTCTTCCTAGTACTCAACAGCTGTTCCTATGCCTCATCAACCAGGGAATACTTCTGACTAGAATCTAGTATTAGTCACATCAAAAATTTGGTGTGTGTGTGTGTGTGTGTGTGTGTGTGTGTGTGTGTCTGTGTTTTCTTTCCATTGTGTTTAGCATTATCATTTGAGAAGCATTTTGTATCCATCAAGATCATTTCTTTTTATAATTTATGTGTTATCACCAGTTTGAGAGACTTCACGAGAAAGGCAAGGAGATGCTGATTAACTCTTTTGTCATTTTGAAGGCTGATTACTGTAATTCACTCTTCATGGGTCTCCCAGATTGTGCTGTTCAAAGATTACAGTTGATATAAAATGCTGTGCTAGACTCCTCTTGAATAAGACTTGTTGAACACATTATGCTGCTGATGAAACCACTAGCTTTGTTATCCCTAGAAACCCTTTTCAATTCAATGTACAATTATCATCTTACTATCTGTAAAAAAATTTTTTACTTATGAGGTTAAGTGGTACAAATTCACCAGAGCCAACGTCTTTGGAGAGGAAGGGCGTCATACCCTGCACTCATACTTTCTGCCAGCTATGTGATTTGCACTACATGATACCACTTATAAAGGGTAGAGAATATATAACCCAAGATGCTTCAATGTATCTTACCACCAGATAAGAACCTCAAGCAATGTGAAACTTACACCGGTATACCACAAAGGAGAAAGTGCAATTCTTAGACAAATACATTAGAAAATGCGTCAGCCGGCTGGGCTCGGCGGCTCAGCCTGTAATCCCAGCACTTTGCGAGGCCGAGGCGAGTGGATTGCCTGAGCTCGCGGGTTCAAGACCAGCCCGGGCAACTCGGGAAGACCTCCTCTCTACAATAAATCAAAAATTAGCCGGGCGTGGTACCACACGCCTGTAGTTTCGGCTACTTGGAAGGCTGAGGCGGAAGGATCGCCGGAGGCCAGCAGATCGAGGCTGCGGTGGCCGGGAGCAGCCACTGCATTCCAGCCTGAGCGACAGAGTGAGACTTCAACTCAAAAAAAAAAAAAAAAGAAAAAAAATGCGTCAACCTCCACGGGGATCAAAGAAAATTGTCTTTTCCTTTCTTTGTGACTAACAGTTTATAAATTAGATAGATGGGTGAGAGATGATAGAGAGAGAAGGTGATAGAGAGAGAGAGAGATAGAACAGAATAACAGGTATCTAGATAGAATGGCCTGGATTTGGAGAAACTGTACCTCGTATACACTTCTGGTGCCTTTGTAAAATATAACAACTTAGTTAAAATAACACTGGTCAAATGAATCAGGAATCAAAAGCTTATTTATATATTTTAACCAGTGATATTTGAACTAAAAACATATTCTAAAGAAATCATGCATTTTACTTTCTCCTGACCACTGGGATGTTTAGGTTTAGATGTTCACTTTTCTGCATGATATCTTTTTAAATGACAGAAATTTAAATTTTAACAATAGAGAAATATTAAATTAGTGGTTAAAGTTACAGAGATGTAAAGGCATACAATATTAAGAAGGTATTAAACTCTATTATAAATATTATGTAGCAATATAAACATGCTTATATAATAACAATTTTTCAAAATTCCTTTAAAATAATGTATGTCATGAAGAATCTATGTTATATTGTGCATACAAAAAATTGAATAGAAATTCATGCAAAGATAGCTCCATGTGTTTTAGTGGAGGCACTAGAGGTCACCCCCAACCCATATTTTCCTGCTTTCTATACTGGAAAGCACAGACCTCTATGTGTTAGAAAATGAACTCTGGGGTTAGAAAAATTAAAGCTTTTTTGTTTTTAGAAATATGACTAGCCACGTGATCTTGGACTGGTCACTGAAATCCCCGAGGTTCACAGATCTCATGAATAAAATGCTATTGTCAAAATGGTGTTATTACATGATAAGTAAAAAGGCAAATGTTTTACTTTGTACATTAAATAGATATATACACACATTTCCATGTATGCATGCAGATATATAAATACATACATATAAATGTATATAATTTGTATCACTTTTTATAAATATATACTTATATGCACATATATGCATGTATAGACTTACACAGACATGTATGCAAATATATACTTATTTACATTTTACAAATAAATACATATACCTACATATGTATGTAAAATAAAATTTAGTTGTTATTTCAATGGAAATAATCATTAGTGTAAACTCATGCCATTTTTAAAATTAGAATCAAATTATTATATTCATATAACCTACTAAAAGATGTGAACATCTCTCACCAGCTTCAAAAAAGTAGTGTCTCTGCAATTATTTCCAGGTAACAACATAATTTTTCTTTTGCATTCAAATCTCTACATAACTTCTTCTACTATAGCACTCTACACAGCATATGGCTTTGCTTTTCCAAGCACTTTCTTTCCTTCAAATCTGTCATATTCTTTGGTGCCTCCACAATTTTGTGTGGATAACACAGTCTAAGCCACCTTCACCCTTCACTGGACCTCTTAAAATTCCATTCATCTATTCAGGCCCAGCTCTCATGTTTCAGCAGCCAAGAAGCCTTCCCAGGTAGAACTAATTACTTTCTTCCTTTTGATCTTATGCACTTTTGCTAGAAACTTCCTCATAGCATTTACTTTTATGTTTTTTCTCTGTTTCACCACCTCCTCTATTTCAACCTGTCCTGATATTACTGGGCACAGAAACCATATCATATTCATCCATGTATGCCCATAACCTAACACAATCCCTGCCACATAATAAGTAGTCAACAAATGTAAGCGAGAAGAACATGATACAAAGAGAGAGTAGGTAGAAGGGAATGAAGAAGGAGGAATGAAGAGAGATAGAAAAGTGAAATGGTAGACTTTTTTCAGGCTTCTGTGGGGACTCAGCCTTGGAGTTTGCAAGGACTAGATGAATATTAATAATTGCCATGTCTCCAGGGACCAGAGATGTATAGACGCTGTTATAAGGTCACAGAGCCACCATATGGGACACGCGGATATCAGGATTTGACTTTAAGTCATTGTTTTCAAAGTTCACGGGCTATTCCTAAGCCATTAACTAGAGGAAGGGCATAAACTTCAGTGAATCCTAGTGAGGTGAGTGTTTTGTAAACTAAAGTTTCTCATTATTTTTGCAGATGTTTTACCCATTTCATAAATGATATTTAAGTTAATTAAATATCTCAATATAGATTTGTTGTGCAGTGTTCCAACATCTCAGATATTCTTAGGAATATTTTTTAAAGGGTGGTGCTGATAGCCTATGTATCCTAGTGACATTTCATGAATATAATACTTGGTGATGAATTTGTGAAAAAACAATTGCTTTGATAGAGATGCTATACCAATGAATGATATTTTAGTCTTACTTGCTATTTTTAAAGTTCTTTATTTCTCTTGGCAGTTATATAGTTATAGAATCCAAATTTCCCTTTAATAGCTGATAGTAAAACAATTCATTTGCCAGAGGCAAAAGTGTATTCTCACATGAATATTAGGGATTTAGAATGTGGTCCAGCAAGGAGAAAGGTCTGAGACAAGGTCACACAGACTGTAGCCAAATAAGGATCCAAATCTCGATCTCTAGAAACTTAGTTATAAAGCATTAATAAAATATTTGACTAAAAACTCTGGGACCAGTAAAAAAAGAAAAATGAAATATTATACTCTTGCACACACACACAAAAAATCTCCACAGAGTGCTTAGTAAGATATTTGTTCAGCAGTCTCCTGCTATGCTATCATAGCATCTTAATACAAGTGTTTGACAAACATGACTTCTTTCATATAGGTTTTATATATTAACCTCTACACGCCTTGCCCCATTTGTGTTTGAAAATCGTTGCTAGAGAACAGCAGGTTTGAATGCTTTAAATCAGACTGCTGAGGATTGTTCAAGTATCTCAATGTGTAAAATTGCTTCCTTACATGTGAATTTCCTGTTTTATAATGCAGCATATCCTTAGACTAAAAAAACTATAGCTTCTTAATTATCCCCCTGTGAAGATCACAGCCATGTCTATATACATATCCATATGGAATAACGTATGAAATCCTTGTAAGTGAATTAACTATCATATCCCATCTCTATATTTTTACACCAAACATGCACAGTGACTTTAGAGTATGGATGGTCGCTTCTGTAGCTCTTGGATTCTCTGTTAAATAATTATCTACTCAGACCACCATTTCTAGTATCAACATATGGCTAGCCAATGACTGATGCTATCCAAATTGCCAATTTTGAATTACACTGAAATATTTCCAATTATTTCTATTTAGAATTAAGGTAAAATTTATTTTCTCCTAAATGAAAATACTTCCAGGGACTCCTCAATTAAATGGAATTATTTCTGTAAGGAACATGATGGCACTATTCTTTCCTTAAGCCATAATTCAAATAACCAATTATATGGATAATAAGTATAGGTGGTTTTAAAAAAGCAAAGTGAAAGTCAGTAAAAAAAAAAATTGAATGCTTTCTCATAGCAATTCAGAACTTAAGTGAGTGAGAATAGCAGGGTTGTAGACTGGATGAACACAGGCTCTGGAGTCACCTACTAGGAGATGGAACCAAGATTGATTAGACATGAGTCTGAGTAAAATTAAGTGACTATTTTCAACTCTTAGAACTTCAGTCAACTTATATCTAAAATGGACATAGAAACACCTACCTGAGACTATATGAAATAGTTCCTGATAAAGTTCACAGAGCATAACTGACACTCAAAACAAATTTTAATTGAATTGATTTAATCACTAACTGTTAAAGTGCTCAATTCTGCCATGCTTCAAAGGAACTTTCTGTTCCTAGATATCAATCAAGCATGCTATGTTATCTTGATCACAGTCTGCCAATATATATAAGTAGAAACCAGGTTTAATATCACATGTTGGGTTTGATTTCTGGCTTTTTCATTTTCAGGTATTGCAAGTAATCTGGGAAACTTTCTTAACATCTCTGAATCCCTCATTTCTTTTCTGATACATGAAAATAGTGCTTACTCCAAAGTGTGTGTGTGTGTGTGTGTGTGTGTGTGTATACATATAGTGAAGTACCTTTGTTTTCAGTGATTGGTACCTAACCATAGGGCAAATCACTCAACTCTTGATGAATGAGTTCTTGAGGTCATATAATTATTTGATTAACATGTGTGCACATTTTCCACCTCCATATTTTGCCTGTGACTTTGTAATGATCACTGTATGCCACGTTACTGATTCTAGAATAGTCACTGGGGAAAAAAAACTATTTGAAATGAGAAAAGAGATGATAAAAAGGAAAAAACTAAGCTTTCCTGAAAACCTGCAGGTCCACTGCCTTTGATTCAGATACTTTTCTTAGGCTAGAAGTCCACCTCCCCTGTCTGCCCTCTTACACGTGTGCATATGCTTCAGAAGGACAGAGTGAGTTGAGCAATAATAAACATTCAAGCTCCCATGCCTCCCTTTGTCTCAGTGACTGGCTCAGTTCTTTATGTGGAAATGACCAGTGGAACAACAAGCAGGACGAGGAGGCAGCAAGAAGTTTCTTGGCAGAAGCAGCATCCTACAGAACAAAAACAAACTCACATGCCAGGTTATGTGGTTCCTGGACCTTAGAGGAATTAGCTGAGATGGAGAGATCTGTGTTTTAAGAGATCTGTGTTTTATCAGGGAAAGCCCCCGCCTCACTCCTCTTCCTGGGAATGAACTTTCTCTACAGTCTGCAACCTTTGGGGATGGCAGAGCATACTCTATTTTTTTTTCACATGATGACTTCCCCTTCCCTTTCATTGTCACACATTTGTATAAAAAGTAAGATCTGCAGCGGTATGGTACTATTCACCTTTTCTGCCACCCAGGAGTTGACCATAGGGAGAATACAGTAACATTTTCTGTTTATGTAATGTATTGTGCCTGAGAACCATTGATGATTTGGAGACCGCTCAGCAATGTGTCAGTCTCTGCCTGCTATTCTTGTCCGGCAGCAAGAGTTGAAATGCTCACTGTCTTGGGAGTTTGTGCCTCCAAGGAAGATGGAAAGTGGTTGCTAAGCCCATATCAGCAGCCCACTAAGTAAGAGGAAGTTTCTGTGAGCTCTTGGCATCCCCTGTGAACAGGGAGATGTTGTGGCCTCACTTGCAACAGTGAGGATGAAATGAGTCTAAGAAATCCCCTCAGCCACAATCCTCTTTGGAGGTGGCTAAAAGACACTTCCTGCCATATAGGTTGCCTTGGTTTCTGTCATGGCCCCCTACTTTCCTGGCCACAACAGATTGAGCAAGATATTGAATGCACTAAATTCGTCAAGGACAGTGACATATATAACAGACAAAAGAGAACTGCGCGACCTCTGAGGTGGCCAGTCTCTTTACTGAACACTGATGGTAGTCTTCTCTTGGGGAGTTTCAACACAACACATAAACACACAGAGGACAGCAAGATAGAGAGAGTAGGAGAATATCAAGTAGACGTAGCAGCTGAGTCAAAGGATTACAGAGCCTCTCAAGCTGGGAAAGAGGCACCCTCTGACAAGGTAACCCAGTCACTGGGTGTGGCCCAGTATTTCCAGATTTGTATTTTTGTCTTTAAGGGCTATATTGGGGTATAATACATATACAATAAACTATATACATTTAGTATGTAAAATTCAATAGGTTTGACAGATAGATACACATCATCATCACAGTCAAGTGATGACAAGATGATTACTCCCAGAAGTTTTCTCTCGCCCCTTTGGAATCCCCCCTTCCACAACTCCCTGTCTTTTCCAACATCCCTTAAGCAATTGTTGATCTGATATGTGTCACTATGACATTAATTGTATGCCTTTTCCAGGATTTTAAATTAGTATAACCATACAGTAGGCACTCTTTTTTGTCTGTCTTCTTTCATATAGCATAATTATGTTGAGATTTATTAATGTCGTTCTGTATATTAATAGTCATTCCATTTTATTGTTCAGTAGAATACTATTGTGTAGATATATCACAGTTTCTTTTAAAAAAACACATTCACCCATTGATGTACATTTGGGTTATTTTTAATTCTTTGCTATTACAAATAAAATTGCTATGAACATTTGTATACAAAGGGAAAATTAGAGAGTATTTTGAACTGAATAAAAATGAAACGGTAACATATTACCATTTGTGGGAAGCTGCTACACACCATCACTTAGAGGGATATTTATAGAACTAAATGCCTATAATAAAAAAGAAGAAAAGTCTCAAATTGATGACCTCAGCTTACATATCAAGAAACTACCAAAAAAAAAAAAAAAGGCAAATGAAATCCAAATCATGGAGAAGATAGGAAAGAATAAAGATTGGAGCAGAAATAAAAAAATTGAAAACAGAAAAACAACAGAGAAAATCAATGAAACAAAAAGCTAGTTCTTAGAAAAAGTCAATATAATCGAATATACTCAAACCAGACTGATCATGAATAAAAGAGTGAAGGTACAAATTACCAACAACAAGAATGAGGGAGGTGACATCACTGAAAATTCTATAGGGATTTTAAAAAGAAGGAATATTATAAACAGCATTATTACAATAAATTCGACAACTGAAATGAAAAGGACAAATGTCATGAAAGACACAAACGATCACATTTCACTCAAGAGGAACTAGAGAACCTAAACAGCCTATCTATTAAAGAAATAAAATTTGTAGTTAAAAGCTGTCACACACACACACACACACACACACACACACACACACACATACACTCTCTTTCTCTCTCTCTCTCTCTCTCTCTCTCTTTCCAGGGCCAGATGGCTTCACTGGTGAATTATACCAAATATTTAATGAAGAAGTACTAGCAATTATATACAAAATGTTAAAGACAATTGAAAAGAAGTGAATAACTTCCATTCATTCCATGAGGCTAGCCTTACTCTGCTAAAGCAAAACATAAACATTACAGAAAAGAAAACTACATAGTTGAAAAACTTTTTAATAAACTTCTATAAAATCTAATTCAATTATATATTTATTATATATAATACATATATGTATACAAACTAATGCTTATCACAGGAATAAATACTGCTTTGAGAGAATTGTGGATTGAATTTTCTGCCAAAAAGATATGTCAAAGTCCTAACTCCTGATACCTGTGAATGCGAACTTATTTGCAAATAGGATCTTTGCAGATATAATTAACATATAAATTACCATGTGGTTATACTAGAGTGGGGTGGGCTTTTAATTCAATATGTCCTAATAATAATAAGAGAAGTGACACAAAGGCAGACGCATAAGGAGAACACCACATGAAGAGGGAGGCAGAGATTGGAGCGAAGCATCTACAAGCCAAATAATACCATGGATTCCTGGCAAATTAACAGAAGCCAGGAAGCGGTAAAGGTAGGATCCTCCTTTAAGGCTGTCAATGAGAGTATGGATTTTCTTACATCTTGATTTCAAACTTCTAGCCTCCAGACCTGTGAGAGAATAAATTTCTGTTTTTTTAAGCTACCCAGTTTGTAACTTCATTATAGCAGCCCTAAGATATTAATACAGGCTTTTTGTTGATTTTTTTAAAAAATCACATCTAAAAAAGGTTGAGAAACACTATTTAGGAAAAAAAAATAGAAACACTTTTGTAACTGTGGTTTAGGCTTAATTTTTTAGATGGACCCAGAGAATAGTAGCTATAAGGAAAAAACAATGACAAATTGGATGTCATCAAATTATATACTTTTGATTGTTAGAACATCAGTCCTTTTAAGATCATTGTTAAGAAAATGAATAGCTAATGTACTAACTAGGAGAAAATATTTGTAATACATATATTTGACAAAAGACATATCCTGAATATATAATGGATGCCTACAATTTGATAACAAGGTAACCCAATTTACAAATGGGCAAAAGACTTGAATAGATACTTCACAATGGCAGATATTTGAATGGCGAATAAGCACATTAAAAATTGTTCAATATCATCAGTTATCAGAGCAATGCAAATTAAAACCACAATGAGATACCACTACACATCCATTTGTATGATACAATTAAAAAGACTGATGACACCAAATATTGACCAAGATGTGAAACTAGGGGGGTGTGTAAGACGGTGTAATCATTTTGAAATACAGTGCACCATTTTCTCATAAAAATATACTGTCCTCTGTCCACTTACAGGTAGAAATCAAAAAGAAATAAAAACATATGTATATAGAAAGACCTGTATGTGAATGTTTATAGCTAAAGACTGGAAACACCCCGATGGTCCATTATCTAGGGAATAAGTACATTGGAGTGCATTTATGCAACAATATGCTACACAGCAATAAAAAGAAAGAAGCGACTGGTTGTCTCCACAACATAAATGAATCTTAAATACGTTATGCTGAGTGAAAGAAGTCATACCTAAAAGTGTACATACTGTACTCTTCCATTGATATGAAACTCTGGGACAGAAAAAAACAATCTATGTTGATAGAAATCAAATCAGTGATTGCCTGGGGTGAGAGTTTAGGGAGATTTACTTCAAAGGGTAACCTACATAGAAATGTAGTTTACATGTGTGTACGCCCTTGTCAAAGTTCATAAAATTAAAAAAGTATTTAATATCTGTGTATTTTACTGTTGTAAACTCTATATGTATACACATATGACTCTTCCAGAGGGTTACAGCCGTGATCCCATCACTATACTGTACATAGTTTGCTCACAAGAGCTTTTCTTCTGAACCCGTTTTCTTATGTAAAATTGGACTTCTTCCCAAGATTTCAAAACTGTAGCTCACCTCGACATCAAGGTCCTTTCTAACTCAAACTTTTGTGTGTACTGCTGTTTGTGTCATCAGATCCCTTATTTGAACTCCTAGAACCCAGTTATACCCTAAATGAATTAAAGCAGAGCTCCTGGGGTGGAGGTAGAAGAGCCCAGCTTTTTCCTGCTCTACATGGTGGAGACCAGAAAAAAATGGCTGTTTGCACACATGTGGCTAAGTCATTATGGGGGAGCCCAGTTATGTGAGTGGATACCTAAGTTGAGGCAGTGTCTAAAGTCCCAAGAGTGGGACCCTGTTTGCATCTTGCAAACTGTGTGTATGTACAGGCAATTGTGCAAGAATCTGGGCAGCTGACTACCAAAGTGTAAAGCATATGTGTCCAGACCATCTTCCCAGATGCCTAAACTCCTTTACACAGTTGGTTGATATGTAGGTAAATCAAAGAAAGAACATTATGAGTCTGCATAAAGAAAGTGAATTCATATATTGGAAAACCACAGTAAGAGAAATATAGGAAACTCAGAGTCTAGAAACTCCAACATCTTTATGAGAATACGACAGCATTGAAACAAACACACTTTCCACAAGGTTCCCCAAAATTTCTTAAACAGCCTTGGCATGATCATTGCATTTATTTTTCTCCCAGTTCTTGTTCAGAATGATTTTCCTAAGGGAAGTGGCAACTGATTCCCTACCACTCCTGTTTCCCCTTATCTTTTATGAAAAAGGTTCTTTACTTTCCAATTCCTTTCATATAACTGATTTTAATTAATGGTGATAACTACAGTCATCCTACTCTCTAGCACAAAGATCTGGCTAGGGCAAAATCTCAGCTAGTAACTAATGAGAACACATCGTTATGGTTCAAAGTTAACATTTCACAGAACAAACTGAGCTGTGAACTTACAATAAAATCCCATTTATTCTTTTTACCCTCTTTCAGCAGCATTTCAAAAACAATTTATTTTATTGGCAGGTGGTCGGGTGATTTGTGGACTATTTAACATTTCTTTGTCAGCTTTTAAAGACTTTAGGGAATTATTTTATTGTAGCTCAGTGGTTAGAATTGCATTACATTCAGAACTCCACACTTCATATAATATTATCCATTTTATATTTTTTCAAATTGTATTCCAAACTGTTTTTTGAGATTAAACCTGTGACAACATGCATGCGTTAAATTGTTCTTACAATGAGGGGATGTATTTCAGATGAAAGCAAACTCTTCCTCCTGAGTCCCACAGCATTTTGTACTATTCACAAGACCTGGAATTAGAAGCTGGTAAGCTTTCAAAGGTGGAATGCTTCACCACTGAAACCTGTTTGCAGTTATGTAGTCAGCTTGTCCTCTCATCAATCAAAGTGGCAATATCCTAATTCTAAATCTCACTTCTTTCCTGGGAGGGCATTCCAATCATTTTGGTGTGGTCTCAGGAGGGAGAGGATACATAGTCTCGTGTTCAGTACACCTTTGTGGTGCATCTGCAGTTTTGTGGCTACCTTTAGTAGACTATCATTGTGGGTCTTTTTGTATCTTCTGTTGACTGTAATTCCTTCTCTGTCTCCATTTCTTAGCAAATTGTTACTGATGTGACATATGGTAAATGCCCAATATGTGTAAGATAAATGAATGCATATCTGCTTGTTTTATATAGTTTCCTTTCTTCCAAGGGAAGTAAACTGGTTTAGTGCCCTTTAAGGAATGGTACCCAAACATAGATTAGCGTATGTTCTATGTTAACATGTTGTTTCCAAAAAAGTGATATTTTAAGTTTGGGTGGTTGAGATGACCAATTAAAGGGTGTACATTTGCTGTGATGTTAAATATCTGACAGTATGTATGGGAGATATTTTTCTTCATATATGATACGTTTATTTGGAATAGATAAATAGTATATATTACTAAACATTCTTATTGAAATCCACGAACCTCCCTCAAAAGTCTTGGGTTAAGTTCCCATATCTAGAGATGCTGGACTTCCTGCCCCTATGGATGGATCCAATGTAGACAGTTTCCACATGTGACCCTCACGACCACACAAAATTATAGAAGTAATATTGGACAGGTACAGTGACTCACACAGGCAATCCGAGCACTTTGAGAGGCCAAGGCAGGAGGATTGTTTGAGTCCAGAAGTTCGAGACCAGCCTGGGCTATATAGTAAGATCTCCTCTTTACAAAAAAAATGGCTGGTGTGGTGGCATGTGCCTGTAGTCCCAGCTATTGGGGAGGTTAAGGAAGAAGGATCACCTGAATCCAGGAGGTTGAGGCTGTGGTGAACCATGATCATATCACTACACTCTAGTCTGGGCTACAGAGTGAGACCTCAACTAAAAAAAAGGTAATATTTACTTAATGTTAAAAATGCATTAGAGAAGGGAATATGTTTTCCTCACTCTCATTTCTTTCTCCCTAATTCAGTTCCCAGTGATTTTTCTTTATAACTTCTAGATGTTTTCTATTCCTGTATACACACACACACACATGCACATCCTGAAATTTTGTTAACATAAAAGGGATAGATGTATTTAATCTGCCAACTGCCATCATTTATTACTTCTTGGAATTCCCTTTGCTTGAATTCTGTGACACCATACTCTGTTTTCTCCTCCTTTTGGACTGTTCTCCTCCTCCTTGGACTGTTTCCTCTCTTTTCATGGATCCCTTCTCTTTTGGCCGCTTCTTAAGTGTCTGGAGATCTCCAGAGATCCATCCTTGGCCTCATCTGCTTTTCACTCGGCTTACTCTGGTTGGGTAACCTTACCAACCCTTGTTGTTTTAATTACCACCCATATCCTGATGATATAAACAATATTTTCTGCTACGCTTCAGATGATTCATGCTCACAATTGCCTGCTGGACAGAGACACTTGGATGACTCATTAGTACCTCAGCCTCAATATGTCAACTGACTGAGGCCTGCCAAACTCGTGTCTATCTCAGGAACTTACATTCACTGGTACTTCTGTTTGGAAGAGTCTTCCTCAGATCTTCTCACAAATGAGTGCCTTATCACTGAGGTCTTAGCTAAATAGCACCTCTTCAGAAAGGAATTTACATGCACTCTAAAGTATCTCTCTCCCCAGTAATTCTTAGGTATATTATTGGTACTATTATTTTTAATAATACTTTTCCCTTCATAAGAGTACTTTTGTCTGTGTAATTCATGTATTGTGAAACTGTATTATATTCCATGATGACAAGGCCTTGTTTGTGTTGTTCATCATTGCATTTTCAATGCCCAGAACAGTGCCTGCTATATAGTAGGTGCTCAATAAATATCTGCTGAAATAATGCCAGATAAAGGACATGGGGCAATTCCAGGTAGTCAGTTCAGCTTGGAGAAGATAAATGAAAACATCTAGCTTACTCGGGTAGTGTAAAGCTAGTTGACTTTGGCAGGAAGTCAATGGAAGATTGATTTAAGTTATTGAAATCAAAGGAAAATCGATTAAGAGAAGTTCAGAGGGTCAGGGTCAGGGTCTTCTTTCCCTTCCTCCCTTCTCTAGGCAGGAGGGATTACCACTTTCCCCACTGAACTGACTGTTTTGGTTGCAGTTTTAAGCATGGGCAGAAAGTGTATTAAAGACCCTATGTCACTAGGGTACTTGGTCACAAATACCCAGAGTGAACTCTAGTTTATGGAGAAAAAGCAATGAGATGATTTACAGAATATCTGGAAAAGTTAGAGAGTCAGGCTTGGCAGCCATGCTGCCAGGAACACCACCCAAATAATACCATCTGCTATTTCTGTAGAGACCTTACTGCTGTGATTGCCTGGTACAGGTGCTTCTAATTGCCTCAAGAAAGCTAGGTCAAGAAGGCTGCCAGTAGGGTCTCCGCCATGGTCAGAGTCTGCTTCCTCTGAAAAATGGTTCTCTCTCAGTCTTCACCTGTCTGAATTCTGTTTGGCATTTTCTCCCTTTGTGTCACTCTCTTCTGAATTAGGGTCTTGCTCAGATGCATATTCTCAGCCAAATCCAGGTCACATGCTTGCTTTCTAGTTGCAAAGGAAGCAAGGTGAGTAAGTCCCTGGCTTCCCTCTTGGGAGGTAAAACTCACAAGGAAGGAAATTCTCCAGACATTGGAAAGGTGTTCCAAAAGCCCTGAGTGACCATAAAGAATAAGAGATGGCCACTACAGAGCCCGTCTTCTAGGAGGCATTGGGCTCAGTACAATGCTCTGTTCTTAGTTCTGGGACCTTTGCCTATCACCTAAACACTTAGCTCACATTCAAATCTTTACTATTTACAAATCTGCTCTTTACTCACTGTTGGCCAGAACATTCTGGCTGCTATAAGTGTAACCATTGTCTTTACAAATATAGTCTCAGATGTGTGTTTTGAGACTCTTAATATCTTTTTTCTGGAAAGCCAACATTTATGGATCCAGGCAATGTGCTCTACTTGCATCATCTAGGTGTTCCACATTCATTATGCAATTCAATCCAAACACCTAAGTTATGTACACTTTATAAGTTAGGAAACTGAGGACCAGGGAGGTTAAGTAACTGATCTAAGATTCTAGACAGACAGTCTGTTACCAATACTCTCTTCCATTTCTCCTCATGCCACAAGTTTCTCTAACAAGGGTTATTTGAGGATAAGAAAAAGCTTATTAAATATTATGAACACAGTGCTGATAGAATTGAGTGACACCATTCCTTTCTCTAGGCCTTGTAGGGGAGATGTGTTAGACCAGTCAGAGCTGAGCATTCTGACATCTCATCAGGACAATGTGACCCTTCACTCCCCAGGCCTTTTCACAACCCTCAAAGTTGAATTTTGTTTTTTACTCATCATTTTCCTTTATAACCTCCAAAAATGTTTCTTCCTTTGAGTTAAGTGTTTGAAATCTGTGTCTAATTTCCAAATTAAGAAACAGGCTACACATTTTCTATGGTCTCAATTAAGAGCCTCCTGTGTGATGCCCTTATTACCTATCTGTTTATGATTTCCAGATTACTTTGCTTTCCTAATTTCTTTTGGTCATGGGGTAAGGGTAGATATGCATTACCATCCCAACAATGTCATCTGGTATGATACATTTTTAAGTCATCACCAGTGCCAACTCTTAGGAAGCCACAGGGACCAAAGGATTCCCCTGGGAAGTAACTGATTAGCAAAATTCTTTGAGGATAGGAACTGGGTCATATTTATCGGCATCACTAGTGGCTGGCACAGTTCTGGCACGTCATTATTAAAAAATGTTAGTTTAATAAAGAAATTAGTTGTCATTACTTGGTACTTTTGAAACCACTTGTCAAACTTTAGTATCCAACTGGGAGCAACACATTTCTAGAAAGCCAATTCTATTCCCTAGTTTTCTCACTTCCATTTATTTAAGATAGAGCCAAGATTATAAAATTGGCATTAATAAGGCCATTTTCCCCTGGTGCTATTCCACTTTCTTACATTTTTCAAAGATGTGAACTATTATTTTTCTGAGTGCTTCTATGTTTTCATTTGATACAAGGCAGTTACATTTGAGGAGTTATAAGGAATTTAAAACTATGAAAATTCATGTGAATTCTGGAAACCTAAGCATGGACAGAACTAGAGACCTAGAATAAGCAGCTATACAAGAAAGTTAAATAAACAAGTCTACATAGATTGGGAGGGCTGTTAAGAAATACAAGGCGAACAGATATGTCTCTCTGCCTGGGTTCACCCGAGGGATTGCAAATGGACTGTTTCTCCAGCACAGGCCCAACGGCTTGTGGATTTTTGTTTTCCTAGATTTTCTTTAAAATAATGGAAATACAGTAGGTGCTTATACGCATTGACTTGAATGAATTTATAAAGCAATAAATAAAAACAATAAAAAATGAAGTTTCTTTAAATTAAAAAAATAGGATCAAGAAGCCCGGGGATAGAGAAGATTCATTTCTTGAATATGTTCTTTTTAGGTTTGAAGGATGAACAGAATAGATGATATGTTTGGGTTAAAGTTTCTGCCCTCCGATAGCAAGGGTAGAAATGTCCTTCAGTGAGTGAGTGGTCTCTGACTAACCCAGCTGTCCTCTGCTCTGCCATCTATTATCTAAACGTGTCCTGATTCCATGTGCTTAAGGAATATGATATGTGTTAATGTTAAGGGATGACAGTTTCCATTTGACTGCCTGTAAAATAAACAATTTTGTTAGTTAAGGTCAGTCTGAACTCATGGAAAGTTTAAGCATATAATATGAAAAACAAACAAACAGAAAACAAGTGGCAGCTTTGACATCCATGACTGTTAACACCATTGTCGTATTCTAGCTTTGGTAGAGGCCTGACTACTACTTAGAATAACATATGTTAATAAATAATAATATTTATTAAGTGGATGATTACATACGAAAGAGATGAAGTGACTAAATAAAATTAGCAAACACTTCTGAATACAATTAAGTCATACATATCATTATGTGTAGACAGAAACATAAACTAGGGTTTCAAAGAAGTTACACAGCGGCAGCTTAGTTATATTTGAGGAGTTATAGGAATTGAAAACTGTGAAAATTCATGTGAATTCTGGAAATCTAAGCATGGACAGAACTAGAGAGTTAGCAACAAATGACCTGGACTTAGACCATCAAATCATCAGTCAAAGCAGTGACAATTTCTGTTAATATTGCAAAAACAAAACAAAACAAAAAAACAAAAACAAACTAAAATAAACAAACAAAAACAAAACAGAACATTGGGATATGCCAGAGGGGATACAGTCCAAAGTTAGTGTTCTTGCTTTTTTCCTTTGGGTTATGAGTGGTTACATTTTTTTTCCTTCCCTGTCTCTATTACTTATCATCTACTTATCTATCACCATCTACCTGTTTGTCTATATCTACTTACTCACCTGCCTATTTTCCTACCCACCTGCCCACCTACTGACCTACCTATCATCTATCCATTTACAAAATAAAGCAAGATGAAATAATTCACAAAGTCATATGAGTGTAAAAATATTTTATGTAGGGACCAGGAATTCCTCCCATTTGTTTGCCCAAATATTAATTTTTGATGCTGTTTTATGCCTTCCTATTAGATCATATGCTTCATGAGGGCCATGGCCTTGTTTTGTTCCTCTTTGTATCTCTAGACCTAGCACAGTGACTTTATGATTTGTCACTCATAAAGATTTATTTATTAAATGGATGATTACATGAAAAAAGAATGAAGTGAATAAATGAAATTAACAAACACCTCTGAATACTATTAAGCCAGTGTAGATAGAAAGTGAGTGGGTCTTGGAATCAGACAGACAGGTACCAGCTATAGGATGTAGACAAAACTTCTCAAAGCTGATTTCCCCATCAGTGATTTTCAATAAGAATGCATTTTGGTCATCAAAGTTGGTTCCTTGGCCTCTGCTAATCATCTCCCCTTATTGTCCTTTTCTATCTCCTTTCAATATTATGAACACTCAAGGTTAGTACAGTCCCAGGGACGTTTCACTGTAAGTTCAACTTACATGTTTAAAAAAGTATTCCTATATTCCTGATTGCCACCCCTTAATAATCATTCCACTTGCAGTTTTGTGAGAGTTACTTGATCCTAGACAAAGGATTTAACATTTTAAGAAAGTGATGCAGATCTTAGTCTGTTCACGATAGGATCCCAGTGAGCTTAAGTCTCAAGACCAAGGTCTGTTGTATTTAAATACAAGTAAGAAAACACATGGTCTGGGGCCTCCTGTGGGTCTTGGTTAACGGGAAGAGGGAGATAAGCATGGGGGTGGGTGAGGAGGGACATTCAATCCAGATCACACATCCACCAAGATCCTCCAATTTATAATTTAAAATATTTTCTTACACATATACAATGGTTATAATTATGTTAGAAGTGTTGATTATGTTAGAAGTGTTGATTTGTTAAATATGACATTTAAAATTATAGTCCACAAATTTCATAACTTTTTGGCGTTCATGTTTTTAAAATATTAAATCCTCAAGAAATCTAAGTGGCTTGCTTTCTTTCAACTTCTGAAAGCCCTATCTCTTCTGGGAGATGAGGCCACACTGAGCTTATGTGACCAACTTTTCCACAAGAAGATATGCTCTTGCACAGGCCATAACATTTCTTGGATTTGTTTTATATGTCAGAAAACTAAGACAGAGATTTCTTTGCCACATTGCTTGTAAACCACCCGATCGCTATGTAACATCCAGTAGTAGGATTATAGATAGTTAACCTGATGCAAAGTTCAGTGCCCAACATAGTGCACCATTATACTTAGTCCCCCTGTGCCAAAAGCAGGATTTCTCTGACATTTTCTGCTAACTGGGTCTTCAGAAGCCTAAGCATTTAAGAATTATCATGTAAGACATTTGCTTTTGGCAGTGATGGTCTAGGTGATTTGGACTATGCCAACATATTTTAGGAAGATATTTAAAAATATGTGGATTTGTATTTTTTCCTTGTGTTGATTTTGCTTTGTATGTATTTTTTTTAATTCAGAGAAGATTTATTTATTTTTCTTTTTTAAAAAAGTGTATTTTGACAAGCATAAATTGTATATATTTATGTGTACAACATGATGTTTTAGTATATGTATACATTGTGAAATTACTTAAAATAGATAGATAGTTAACATTTCCATTGCCTCATATACTTACTTTTGGGAATGAGAGAGATATATCTATACCTCAAGGCGGTATGCAGGAAGAATTAGGAAGTGGCAATGTTGCTTTGTATATTTTGATGTCAAGTTAGTAGGTGTATATAAATTTAGAAACTTATACCTTCCTGTTAAAGAAAACCTTTTGCCATTATAAAGTGACCCTCTGTCTCTAGTAATAACTTTTGCCTAAAAGTAATTTGTTCCTTTCTCTAAAGCCTTTCTAAATCTATTGGGTTTTTCTTGAATCAAACTAAAAATATTTTGTATCATAGTCCAGAAACTGAAATGATAAGGCACATAGAAGCCCAGGCTAACCTTATTTTATTCCAATACTGGTGCTCTGTGAAGAGAAATACCTTATTTTCCACCCAACACTCCTTTTTAAAGTATATCTCTCTTCTATATGGCTGTTGTAAGAGCTGCACGACCTCATCCCTGTGGGAAAGCATCTAACAAAAACTGAGTTGGCACCATTTTTCCAGATTTTTGACTAGAACTGGGAGTATTACTCCTTATTCTGTGTTAGAAGTTATAAGAAATAATACCTGGGAGATTTTGGTGCCTGTGTTCCCCATGATGCGAAAAAAACCTGTCTTTAGAGATAGAGAATAAATCTTTTTTTTTTTTTTTTAATCTGAAAGAAACAGAGACAAAGGGCAGAGAGAAGGGGTAGATGGGGTACCATTTGGGTTGCTGGTTTCAATAGTCTTTAAAGCAGCTTGCATCTGACATCTCAAAGGCCTTCCTTGGATTCTTCCTGTCCTGTTCTTAATTGGAGTCTATGAGACTATAACCCTAATCTCTTGCCTAAACTAGTTTAAGTTGCATTTCTGTCATTTGCAACTAACAGAATTTTTGTTAATATGTTCAGCAATGATTAACCATTTTGATTATAGGAAGGTATTAGGCCATGGTTTTTAGAAAATGAATTTCATCAAGAGGCTCAGCAGAGCCTGTTAAGCTCTGCTCTCGTTTTAAGAAACAAGATGGCAGGCAGTGGCAAAGTCGGTGCAACTTATTTAGAGCAATGGTGTCTGGGAAAGTGTTCCATCACATAGGAATACAAATCCCATGCAAAGACTTATCCTTGGCTTATAACCAAAACCACTGCTAACGCTTGAAATTAGTGAGTGTCAGTTGTGGTAAATCACTCTACAAGCACGATCCTAAGCTCTCTAGGTAAACAGAACAATCCAGAGGATGAAAAACAGTCAATAGGAAGCATGATTAGGAGATGACTTAATGAGTTTAAATTAGTCTCATTTTATATAACTGTAGCAATATTTAGGGGTTGTATCAAATATTATTTCTCTCTGGATAAATGAAAATTAGCTCTAGTGTCTGGAATCTGCTTTGATCTTTGAAGGCTTGTTACTCTTTTCTTTCTCTGGATTCTCAGAAAGATGCCCAATTTCCTCAATAGCACTGAAAGCACAGTCTGCCAAGGGCTTGGTACCATTCCCTGTGGCAGCAGGAAAGTATCACAACCAATAAATAGAAATACTCCAAACTGACTATGAGTCCAATATTTGCTTTTCTTTATTCAATTTTAAGAATTTTATGCTTTTTTTCTTAACAAGAATAAGAGTGAAATGTTAGGAAATGAGGTCACAATGGAAGTTGGACAAAAATTACTCTCCTCACTTCTGCCTTTTAACTTGGCTTTTAAAATGAGTAGAAATTAGGAATTCAGACTATATTATATAATTAGACATCAGATACTTCAATAGTCTTTTATAAAACTGTGTTTACTGGGTGTGATAGCTTGTACCTGTAATCCAAGCCACTCATGAAGCTGAGGTGGGAGAGTCACTTAAGGCTAGGAGTCCAAGACCAGCCTGGGCAACATCGTGAGACTATGCCTCTAAAATAAATAAACAAACAAATAAATAAATAAATAATATTTGAAAATTGTATTTAACTTAACCAATAAGAATATAAATCTCATGACTCAAAGTTGACACAAAAAACTAAGCAAGTACCACCAAAAGAAAAAAAAAATGTGAAAATGAGGATGAAATAGTTCCTTAGTTAGGTACTATAATTAGGAAATAGAGTATTCAGCATAAGTACATTTTCTAATTAACTGAATTTTTTTTACTAAATACTTTGATAGAAGTATTCCTAAGACAGATTGCATATTTCCTTGCCTTACTATGCAGAATAGAAAACACAGTGAAGCCATTGCCAGACCATTGCTGCCATTGCCTCACTAGACTCTGGTGTGGCCATGTGCTCTTTGAGCTATGGCTGTCCCCATGCTTCCTAGCTTTGGCCCCCTCCCCTACTTTGGGGAGGTGAATCTCTTCTTTCTCTCTAATTTACTTTCTAAATAAATTATATTTTCTAATCTAAAAAAAAAAAAAGAAAACACAGTGAAACTTATTTACTCATTCGTTAAATATCTATTCAGCACCTATTATGTGCCACACTGTGAGAGGTCCCCAAGCTATAGAGAAAAGCAGCATATACATGTTCCTTGACCCCGTGGAGATTACATCTTATCCTTTTCTTACTGACTCATTTATTATTATTAATATGAATTCTAAAAGTGATATTTAGTGATATTTTCAAATGCTTTTGACTTACTTATGGCTCGACATCTTAACAGTTAATTTTATTGTAGTCAAATCCAACAATCATTTTTTAAAAAAATTTTTGGTTGCATGACTTTTTTTTTTTTTTTTTTAGTTGGAATACCACGTCGCCCAGGCTGGAGGGCAATGGCATGCTCCCGGTCACTCCAGCGTCAACCGGCTGGGCTCTGGCGACCCTTCGGCCTCAGTTCTCCAAGTAGCTGGAACTACAGGCACGCGCTACCATGCCCAGCTTATTTTTTTATTTATTGTAGAGACGAGGTCTCGCCAATTTGCCTGGCCTGGTCTCGAACTTGCGGGCTCAGGCAATCCACTTGCCTCGGCCTCCCAAAGTGCTGGGATTACAGGCTGAGCCACCGAGCCTGGCCTGCATGACTTTTAATTTTGGAGTCTTGTTTAATAAGACTTTCTACACTATTAGGTTATAAAAATATCCTCCTATATTTTCTTCTTTTGTCTTGCAGTCTTATCCCTCCAAATAATCATTGGTATTCTCCTTTGTATATTGTACAAGGTGAATACAGTTTTATTTTTCTTCATATTGTCAGCTAGTTATCCACTAACATTTAATGATTTGTCTTTTCCCCATGTATTTGTGTGGCCACTATCATCACCTAACGGTGCTATATGGATCTATTTCTGTATGCTACTCCTGTTCCACTTATCTATTTCCTTCTCCTTGCATTTCCACCATATATGGATTTTATTTTATTACTCTAACTTTGCAGAATGATCTAATATCTGTCAAATTGAGCCTCTCTTGTTTGCTCTTCTTTTTCAAAGTTGACATAGCTATTTATGCAACTGTGTTGTGCCGTATAAGTTTTTGAAAGCCAAGTTGCACCCAAGATTCGACTGTGATTTAGATTGGAATTGCATTAAATTCTGAAATTAATCTGGAGATGATTGACATCTTTACTAGAAGACATCATTCTTCATGAACATAGTATTTTCTTATCATTAATTTAAAAAGTTTTTTCTACCAAGGTCCTGTGTGTTGTGAAGTAAAATCCTAAATAATCTATAGATTTTGTTGTGCTTGTAATGGTGTAATATTTTCTAATTGACTATTACTTTTGTAGATGAATGCTATTAAGTTTTTTTAAGTTAAGCTCACCTCTCACATTATTTCTATTGGCTTATATGTTGATTTTTTTGACTTTTCTGATTAGGTAGCTATCTGCATATCATGAGTTGAAATATTCCTTTACAATTTTTACATACCTTATCTTTTATGTTGTCATATAGCACTAACCAGGACTTTGTAAAACATAAATGATAATAGTAAGCATTTTGGTTTTTTTTTACTTTAATGAAAAGTTTTAACATTTCTCTGTTAAGAATTCTGTTTACTTTAGGTTTTTGATACTAAGTCTTTATGAACTTAAGAAAATTTCCTTTTTTTTTTTGAGGGGAAGTTTAAAAAATTATAGTTATTACATTTTATCAAACAATTTTTATGCATAATTTGAGATAATTGTATGATTTTTCTCCTTTCATGTATTAATATGAATTCCACTGATATATTTTCTGATGTTGAACCAACCTTGTGTTTATGGAATAAACTTTACTCAATCATAATGTATTACTTATAATACACTCTTGGGGTTACTTAGCAAATACATTTATTTAAGATTTTGTACCAATATTCTTGAAAAAGTTCTTTACTTTTTTTTCCTTTGGTTTATTATTACTTGATTTAGGAATTAAGTTTAAGCTTAATCTCATAAAATGAGTTGAACAGTTTTCCTCTTTTAAAAATATTTTATAATGACATAAAATAAGGATATGTTTTTTGAAAATGTGATCAAACTTGCCTATAAAATAATATGGGCTTGCAGCTTTAATAGTAAGCAGAAGTTTGTTATCATTTCACTTTTAAAGTTTCTATTTGTTTAGCCAAATTTTTAATGTTTTCTTGAACAAATTTTGGCATTTTATATATATTTTTTATCTATATTACCAAATTATTTTCTCAATTTATTTTGCAGCTTTTATTTCTTTTTTCATAATGTAATAAGTTTGTGTACTTATACAATATATACCACATAAATATATAAGTTAAAGAATTGTACACTATATATACACACTATAAAAATGCATACAATTTATACATGATATTTATGTGATGTATTACACTATATATAAATGTAAAAATGCACTGTCATGTATTATATGATACTATATATCTATTTCAGATATAAGTACAATATAATAATAATAGATATATGTATAATAGATGGTAATATAGATATATGTATAATATGTACATTGCACATAGTATAAATGAAAACTGTAACTTATTTTATATATTATTCATAGTTATTACTTTTCTGTTTTCCTTTTTGTTTTTTTGAGTCAGAGTCTCTGTTACCTAGGCTGGAGCGCAGTGGCATGCTCACAGTCATTGCGGCCTTAACCTGCTGTTCTCAGGCGATCCTTCTGCTTCAGCCTTTCAAGTAGCTGGAACTACAGGCACGGGCCACCACACCTGGCTAATTTTTTGATTTATTGTAGTGATGAGATCTCATCAAATTGCCCAGGCTGGTCTTGAACTCCTGGCTCAGGCAGTCCTCTCGCCTCTGCCTCCCAAAGTTCCGGGATTACAGGCATGAGCCACTGTGCCCCTCCAGTTATTACTTTTCATTCTGCATTTATTTACCTTTGCATTTGTGTGCTCTCTCCCTCCCCATGTCTTGCCAATTTTTTGTTTGTGTTACAAGATTTTTTCATATAACCCTAGATTTTAATCTTCTCTTCTTTTGTTCTAATTTTCTTCCTCTTATCTTTACTATTTCTTTGTCTTGTTCCTTTGGGTGTGTGCTTTTGGCCCTTTTTTCCAGATTCTTGGGTTTAAATGCTTAGCATTTGTTTTTGATCTTTCTTGTTTGCTGGCAAATGTATTTAAACCAGAAATTTCCCATGTACTTGTTTAGTTATGTTTTAAAAATGTTGGCATGTAGTATTTCCTTGTCTCTCAGTTCTGAGTATTTTGTAATTGTCCTTATGGTATTCTTTGTAGCCCCAAAATCACTTAATAGAATGTTACCCAGTTTCTAGGCATATGAGATTAAAAACAACAACAACAACAAAAAAATCCCCCCAAAAACTCTGTTGTTGAATTCTAATTTTATTGCATGACAAACACAGTTAGTATGATGTTGATTATTTGAAATTTGGCACACAAAGAGTTTTTTGATTATTCCATGTTTTCTCAGAAATAATGTGTATTCTCTGTTGGGTGTAAATTTCTCTACATCTATTGGTTTGAACTTAATAATGTCATTCAAATTTCCTATAATCTTTGTTACTTTTTCCTTGATTTAAAAACTCCTAATGGGTTGTGTTAAAATTTCCAGCTATAAATGATTAATTTTCACTCTGAGGATAATGTTTTATATAGCTGTTGGATATATTCTTAGGTACGTATATGTAATTATCTTTACATCTTTTATTTTATTTTATTTTATTTTATTTTATTTTATTTTGAGTTGGAGTCTCACTCTGTCGCCCAGACTGGAGTGCAGTGGCCGCTCCCGGCCACCGCAGCCTCGACCTGCTGGGCTCCGATGATCCTTCCGCCTCAGCCTTCCAAGTAGCTGGAACTACAGGCGCGCGCTACCATGCCCGGCTGATTTTTTGATTTATTGTAGAGATGAGGTCTCGTCAAGTTGCCCAGGCGGGTCTCGAACCCGCGGGCTCAGGCAATCCACTCACCTCAGCCTCCCAAGGTGCAAGATTACAGGCTGAGCCACCGAGCCCGGCTATCTTTACATCTTTTATTATTCCCTTTAGCAACATATTATATAACCCAACCTTGGATCTACCAGAGAGCGAAAAAATTCTAGATGGAACAAACATGAGGGGATTTAGTGACCAATCATGTGTGAATGAGAAGGTGGCTTAGAAATCTGGGTCGATGATAATATTAATCACTCTGATAAGGCACACAGAATATTTTGAGGCTAGAACAGGGTAGGAAAAATGAGAAGAACAACATATTTTCTTTCATTTATTTCCTCATCGAGTAAAAATTTGCTGGGTATTTGCTCTATGCCAGACACTAAACTAAGCTTATTGAAGAAAGTTTTCAGGGTAGGTTTAAGATGAATTTGTCCCACGGCCCTGTCAAAGGTTTGCCCCCAAAGCACTCATATGTAAGGACAGAGCGCCATGTACATCTTCATATGTTAGAAGCAAAATGTGGAGGGCCATATGGAGTGTACACCTGTAGTCCAGCTCAGTAAAATCTCCAATTATCTTAGGAAATTCCCAAGCTTTGTAAGTAGGTTTAAGATAATAGACTAGGCTGGGCACAGTAATCCCTGTAATCCCAGCCCTTTGGGAGGCCGAGGCGAGAGGATTGCCTGAGCCCAAGGGTTCAAGACCAGCCTGGGCAACTTGGTGAGACCTCGTCTCTATAATATATCAAACAATTAGTCAGGCATGGTAGCTCGCGTCTGCAGTTCCGGCTACTTGGAAGGCTGAGGCAGAAGGATCACCTGAGCCCAACAGGCTGATGCTGGGGTGGCTGGGGTGGCCGTGAGTGTGCCACTGCACTCCAGGCTGAGATACAGAGTGAGATTCTTACTCAAAAAAAAAAAAAAAAAAAAAAAAAGATAATAGACAAGCATGATTTGGAAACTACAACTTGATTAGAAAATAAAACATATTTAGTCTAGTTATACATCTGCAATGACCCTATTTGTTAGAACCAGACTGTACCTATAATACATACTCTTCAGAAGTTTAAAATAATAGTTTTCAAATGTCAGTGAGCATATGAATTACCTGGATGTTTGATAAAAATGCAGATTACTAGCCTCTCTGTCCAAGGGTCAGGAGGTCTGCAGTGATCACAAGTATCTACATTTAGCAAGTTCCTTAGCTAAGGACAATACTAGAACTGTGTTTTGAGAAATGCTGCTGGAAACTCTACTAATTAAAATTATAGGGTGTCAATAAACAAAAAACCCAGAAAACTTACTGCCTTCCAGGCAAGGAATGGGCAATTGACATACTTGTAGTCTTACTTGGATGTAATCTTGTTTAGGGGGTATTGAAAATTTGCTTCTTAAATATATTTAGCCCATTTTTTTGTAATGCATTAATAACCTAAGTAAAATAATTTTCAGAAAACATAGAAAGTCATATTTTCTTTCCTTTTCTTTTTTTTTTTTTTTTAGAAAGCAGGATTTATTGAGAGGTCAGAAAAGCTCCCACAGTGGAAGGGGACCTGAGGGGGTTGCCTGAAAACCAAATATTCTTACGTTTCCACCAACACAGATAGTCTCCAAGCTGTTCTTGTTTCTATACCTGCATGAAGGCTTTATTTTTGACTCCTAGAGATTCCTTTTTTAATCATTGCATCTTGTGTGACTTTCAGATTCTTTACTAGCTCCTTCCATTGTATTAGAGCATTTTGTCAATAGTTTCCTGATTTAGGAAAGAGATAGTGGTAAAAAATTTTCTAATTTTCCTTTTTAACAAAGAAGATAAAAATTCACTCATTTTGACTTGGCTGAAGTCCTATTTTCTCTGCTAGCACCTGTTAGGAGTACGCAAAAAGTCACAGTGTTCTTTGATTTCTAGAAGCATTTTGGGAGCTTTCTTGGGAAAAACCCTATGAACACCCCTTATCCATAAGGAAGTTATTTTTTTCCATCCCCATTTAGTAAACTCTCTCTAATTTGCTTCCTGCTGACAACTGACGACGATTTGGGAAGCTATTCAACTTGAATAAGACACTCGATGTAAATTAAGACCTGCTTAAATTCAGAACTGCTTCAGGTTTAAGAGACACAAGGAAAATTGAAAATAAAGGCTAAAATGGAACCAAGTTTAACATCCATGGTATGAAAGGCATAAAGAAAACCATTATGAATTTTCAGATATGGACCTTTCGACTAGAATAGCAAGATTGATCCTGAACTGAATATTCAACAGATAAATAATAAATAAGCATACATAATAGGCCATTCTGCTTAAGCCATCCAGTTAGACAATTATAAACATTTAGAGGCAAGCAACATACAAGCTATTTTTCATAAAATATCCTGAGTTGACAACTAGATTTCACGGAAAAAAATGTAGAAGACTGGAAGACAGCCATTGTAAATGGAAAAGTACACACTGAAACAGAAATTAGTGTCATCAAACATGAGGTTGTTGGAGGACTTGGCCCTAACCCAACATCAAATGAAGAGGTCTCTGCTGCTGCAAAACAAGAGCGTGGAGACACGTAAGGCTGACAAACAGAGGAGACAGAGGTGCTCATGGTATAAAAACCTTAGGAGCACATAAGTATTTCCTCTAATGAAAAGCAACTGTGATGTTTTGATGACTGCATTTAGGGATTATGTTCTGCATTGTCCCTCTTATCTACTGATGGAATAATGCCTTATCAAAACATTAATAGTCTTTGCTCAGTATGAATTGTTGACACTAAGCCCAGGTTGGCAGCTAGTGATAGTGCCAGTCTTTTCTAAATATTTATTAACTACTTGGTTGATTAATTGTCCTGGAATTTTGACAGGGACTGATATTGACTTTACTGGCTTCTCATATTTCTATCCCATTCTTGCCCTCCCTTTGAAATCCAGAATAACCTTTGCCACTCTTAAGCTCTGGTTATTAGAAAATGCATGTGGAAACCACGGCGAGGTACCACCAACACATTTTAGAATGGCTAAAATGATAATGATTGACTATATCAGGCATTGGTGAGGATATAGAGGAACTGAAACTCATACTGGTGAAAATGTGTAATAATTAAAACCACTTTGAAAAAAACAGTTTGGCAGTTTCTGAAGAAGTAAAACTTACCATATGATCCAGCCATTCCACGTCAAAGTATTTAAAATAAGTATGTTAAATGAAAGAACATAAGGATGTTAAATGAAAGAACCGGAGGGGGAAAAAAGAGTAAATATGCTATTATTCCAAGAATTGAAAATTCTGGAAAACACGAATATGTCTATTGTGATGGTAAACAGTTCAATGGATTCTGGTAACAGAAAGGTAATGAAGGAATTACAAAGGGACACAAGTAAACTTCTGGGGAGATAGATGTGTTCTTTATCTTGCTTGTGGTGATGGTTTCATAGGTGTATACATATGTCACATGCCATCAGATTTCATGTGTGTGGTTTGTGTATGTCAGTTATGCCTTAATAAAGCTGAATAAAAAGTTAAAAAGTTACAAGAACCATCCACCACTTGCCTCAGGAAAAGACAGAATGCAGTTCAGTAGGTTAGGTTTGGGTGACTCTATAGCACATGGGGAAGAAGGAACCATGAGGGTTTTAGGATCCCTGCTCAGAATGGCCTCACTTATATTTTTAGCAAACAAATGAATAATTTGTGCCAGGCAAGCAGGTTCATTTGTATGGTGACTACAGAAGCTTTGGTATGGTGATAGCCACAAGAACAAATGATTAAATACATAGAATCGTAGTTGGTAAAATAGCACACGATTAAGGGAAAAAACAGACCTGAATTCCAGTTGAAGTGTCCTCTTATACATCGTCAGTGAGCTGCTGGTGCTGGACTGGGAGATCCTCTTTTTTCTGCTCTGAAATTTGATGATTATGTACACTAATTGCAGATAGATACTTCTTGTGTGAAAATCCCCATTCTTGTAAAACCTTTTGGTCCTAGCTTCTTGCATAGGTTGCCAATTGTTTGGACTCAAAATATATTCCCTCTCAGTAACTCTTAAACCTGTGGTCCTCATTTTAAAAGTGGATTCTGTGGTTCCAGCCAAGATATTCAGAAGGTCTGAGGCCCAGGAATCTGCATTTTTTAAATAGGTGACATGATACAGCGAGTCTGAAGACCATGCTTGATATTCTAGCAAGATGATAAAAAGGATATCTCTATCATTTCTCCAAATTATAGACTATTATATCTACTAAGCAACTCCTGAACATTATACTAGCTTTTAAATTGTAGGCATGGGTCTTTCAATCTCATAGCCTGTTATGGAAAAATACATTTTAAATCATTTGTGTTGTTTCATCTACCAGCAAAGTCATTCAAAACTAGAAACATTTTTCATAACATTTATTGCTCTATCATTAGCCTTTGATTCTATAGATTATTGAAATAATTGTGATATCAGATGTTGGACCCCCCCCCCAGTCTGCATCTGCTATAAATTATTCTGCAGGCATAATAACCTTGATAATTTTGTTCACTAGCAATTCAATTTCAAATGTGGGTTGGTTAAGGCACTAAGTACAGATTCCAGAACATGTTAGAAATAACCACTACAAGATGTTCTGGAATTGAGCTATAATATTAGCCTAACAGATATTGGCAGGCATTCTTTTATTTGATGAAACAAATAAGGCAGTGGAATTTATTGTACTATTTAGTAGGAAACTAAAGGCAAAAACTTGTATAGAGAAAACAAAGAACCTCTTTTGCTTTTAACAGAGAAGCTAAAATAAATACCTTTTTAAAAAGGCTGCTCGTTATCTTGGACAACTTACCCACATCTTGATTTCAGCATTTTCATGGATTTCCTCATCTGCCCTTAGCTCAGCCCTCTCCTTAGTCAATCAACTGCATCAGTCTTATTGAATTTACCTGCACAGCACCTCTGTGTCTTCCCTTCTCTCCATTACACTCTCCCGTGATCATTTGCCAGAGCTGAGCTAAAGCAATTTAGGTTTGAAGGGTGGTGTTCGGTCCAGCAGCAGCCCTTCACCCGGGAAGGTCTTCGAAGTGCAAATTCAAACACCCCTCTCCAGATGCCCTAAATCGGACATTGGGGGGTGGAGTCTACCCATGTCTGGTTTATCAAGCCCGCCAGGTGATTCTGATTCCCGCTGGAGACTGAGAATCCTGCTGTAACCATTCTCCTTTTCACCAGCTTCTCTTCTCAACCACAGTTATTTTGCCTACCATCGCCAGATGAAATTTCCAGAGCTTAGCTATGACCCCATCACTCCCTGAGGCAAAGGCCTTCTACCCTCCTCATTGTTAATAGCAGTAAATACTAATGCTTCCTGAGCACTTCTATGTGCTAGGCTATGCGTGCCCAGCTGGCCATCATAAGTATTTAAGACACGTGTGATGAATGGATGTGTGACCACCTGCTCTTTTGGGGCGTCGGGTAGCAATGGTCCCACCCGTGGTTCTGAATCTTGGCTGCACATTAGAATCACCTGGGGGCTTAAGAAAAATACCCCACCCAAGAACCATTAAATAGGGATCTCTTTGGATATGGTCTTGCAAAACATTGTTAAAAGTTCCCTGAGGGGACGATGCGAAACTAGGGATAAGAGCCACCAACCTCGGTGACTCCTGCCTTCTTGACCTGTTTCTCTCACAGCTGGGGGGGGGTCACTTCATCCCCAGCTGCAGTGGCCACTGCCCTGCTCCTGGCTCTGTCATCAATCTTATTCTTAGACAAAGAAATGTGGGAAACTAGAGGCAGTAGCTGGGCTGACTCAGTGTCATGTCAATGATGTTTTTACATGGCTGCTTCATGAATGTCTTCAGCCTAGACACTGTCCCAGTCTCTCTACAGTCAATTTCTACACAGCAGTCAGAATGAACTTGCTTAAATCTAAGTCAGACCATGGTTCTTCTCTGCTCAGAAACCTCCAATGGACTTTCCATCTCATTGAGAGTAAAACAAAAGTTCATTCAATGACTTATGCGTCTTCTCCCTTCGCTCCTCCCTCACACACGAATTCATGCATTGTCTCTCTGGCCTCAGCAACTACTTCCCTACCTCTGTTCTGAAGCCAACTGTGTTCTAGCCACACTGACGGCCTCATTGTGCCTTGCTGGTTCCTCTGCAATCATTCATTCTTTCCCGCATAGCCACACACCTTCCTTCTTCATCTCTTTACAGATCATGTCTCAAAAGTCCTCTTCTCAGTGAAGCCTACCTTGACCACTCTGTTTAAACTTGCTAACACCTTCCCAATGCTTTATTTATTTATGGTTTCCTTTGTCCATTTCTAAATGCAAACTCCATTAGATAGGGAGTTTTATCTGTCTTGTTCACTGCTGTAACCCCAGTACTTAGAACAGCACCTGAGCTGGTGCTCAATAAATAATGATAGACGGAATAATTTTATAGTCCACTGTACTACCCGAGCCTCCGTCTTGTCCCCTGTGCTAATCTTCCTACCTTTGGTGAATGCTTCTCTATCCTAGGCCAAGACAGGACACCTGCTCTCCTCTGGCCAGGACTTGCAGAGGCTGGAGAGCTGCTCTGAACATCACCAGGGCTGAGATGTTCATGGCTACTGCTTTACCTCCTAATGCTACCTCTACCTCTGCCTGTGTCCTTCTGTTAGTTCACAGCGGTTCACCCTAATCTTGACCATTTACCTCAAGAGCTGTCTGTTGCTAGGTGCCATATGTAGTTTATGCTATTCTGCTGGAGGACACCTGTGAGCACCCTAGTGTCCACATCCTTAGACCATCCTTTTTTTCTCTTGAGCACTGAACTCCTATTCTGACAGAGAATCTGTTGTATGCTAGAGACATTCAACCAAGATCATTGTTATATGTATTTTTCTATCTGTCCTCCATGCACCTTGAATGTAAGCTCTAGGAAAGCAGGGATTTGTATCCTTTTGTTATTGTTGTTTATTGCTGTTTCTCCAGTGTACAGAACATTGACCCATTGCAGTCACAAATTATATAAATATCTGTTAAGTGAATGAATAAATGACTTCCACTGTTATTGCTTAAGGATATTGCTGCCACCACTGAGTTCTCAACTGTAAAAATTAAATAAGAAAATCAGCACAAAGCATGGTTCCATTTGAGAGAAATTGTACAGAGTGCCCACTATGATTCTTAATTTGTTCTTGGTCATTCAAACCCTTGTTACTTGATCCTAAAAAGATGACTAGCTAAAAGTAAACTAAGCTTGTGAAGAAATCACTTTAGAAATGTTAATAAGCTTATAAAATAACATAGTTGAAGATTCACAGTCATATTATACAGTTGACAAACCTCCATTTTAAAACTGGAAAAATTGTCATCTAGAAGTTTTCAACCATTTCAATGTTAGATGAGCTATACAAGCAGATATATAATTCACATTTTTACTTTTCATGGTGAGACCCAGCCTTAAGGAAACTGGAAGAACAATTGTGAAGCAAGTTACTTTCTCTTATATTGAAAAACATGGCAATTTTTGATGCCTTTCCATGATGGTATTTCCAAGGCCATAACAGCCTTGGGGGGAAAAAAAAAGACAGAAACAAACCAAAAAGCAAAAACAAAACAAAATATCCATAGCTTCTGATGACATATATGCTTGTTCTCCCTCTTGCCTTGGATGAAATGACTCTAATGACAATGTTATTTTGGGGCACTGTGCAAAGGGATATTCAGACACGATCTCACTTTGTCATCCCAACTGCCTAGTGAGGAAGAAATAATTTTCTCCATGTGAAAGATAAAAAGCAATCCCATTTCTAGCTATTTATCCAGAATAATTGGAATCAGGATCTCTAAGATATCCTGGAGATATCTATACACCAGTGCTCATGGCAGCATTACTCAGAATAGCTAAAATGTGAAAACAACCTAAATGCCCACCCACGGATGAATGGATACAAATTTGCAACATATGTACAATGACATACTATCCAGCCTTATTTAAAAAAGACAGTTCTACAGTATGTGACAACATGGATGGACCTTGAAAACATTATGCTAAGTGAAATCAGCCAGTAACAGAGAAACAAATATTGTATGATTCCACTTAGATGAGGTATCTAAAATAGGCAAATTCATAGAATCAAAGACTGGAACAGTAATTGCCAGGGGTTGGAGGAGGGGGAAATAGGGAGGTGCTAATTAATTGATTAATTCTTAATGGGCATAAAGTTTCATTCAGGCAGGATAAATACACTCTAGAGATTTGCTCTACAACATTGTGTCTATAGTCAACAATACTTCGTTATTCACTTAAACATTTAAGAGGGTAGATCTCATATTAAGTGAACTGACCATAGTAAAATAAAATGATTAAAAACACACAAAAAGATGACTCCCCTCCCCCCCAGTAGCAAAATCTAAGTGACTTTTAGGGAAGAATTAGTGAAACCAGGAAAGAAAATCTTTCTTCCTCCTGACCTTGACCTTGCCCCTGGCATCCAGACATCTCTCACCTCCCAGTCGCTTCCTCTCCTCAGCTGTTTGCCTGATTCTGTAACAAGGCAGTGGTCATACTGATGCCAAAGTATAAAGCATTTAGCATAAGCATGAGACATACTTATACTACAAATCATCTGTTGCTTATGGGAAATCCAAATGTAGCTGTATGTCCTTTATTTTTACTTGCTGAATCTGACAATCCTATTCCCAGTATCTCCTCTGAAAGGATTATTATTTGGATGTTATTATACTAAAAGGGCTTAATTTAGAATAAAGAACGCAAAGGAAGAGTGTAGGAAGTGCTTGACTCTACCATCTCTTTCTCCTCATTGGCCTATAATACCACTTAACACACTGGGTTTCAAACCATCATTATTTGTGAGTCTGCTTCTCTCTCAGTATTGATAACCAGACTGGGGGGAGGAAAGTTACTTCACGCCTTATTCCACACTGCCTCCACTCAGTGCCTTGGTCAGCAACTTCACAAAGAGGCTCCATCTGTTGAGTGGTCCAGGCCAAACTGGGCCACACCCAGAGGAGGTGGAAGGACCAGGCAGGTGGATTACCTTGTGGGGAGGTCTGACCAGGCCCGAGTGGGAAACACAGTGAATCCTCAATATTTACAGCTTCTGTATTTGGGAATTCACCTACTTGCTAAAATCTATTTGTAACCCAAAAACCAATACTCATGGTAGTTTCCTGGTCATTGACAAATATGCCAGAGAGCCAAAAAAAATTGAGCCCAGCAGAGATTGAGCAAGGCAACCTTCTTGTTTTAATTCCTCAAAATAAACAAATGTGGTGTATTTAGTGTTGCGTTTCTTTTGCATCTTTGTGCTTTTGGTTGGTGATTTTGCCATTTTAAATGGCCCCTAATGTCATGCTGATGTGCTATCTAGTGTTCCAAGCACAAGAAGGCTGTGATGTGCCCTAAGAAGAAAATACATGTGTTAGATAAGCTTCATTCAGCCACGAGTCATAGTGCTGTTGATTGTGAGTTCAATACACACAAAATGAGGTTATACAAGGGGGAACCCCAAAAGACAGAAATTATATTTTGGAGGGTGGGCCTCTTATAGTATAGGCTCCCTCTGCTAGGTAAGTGTTCTGGGAGCCCATCAGCCTCAGTGTAACAGCTAGCGTTGTTGTGAAAGGCTGCATTGGGCTTCAGTGAATTTGTTTTTGGAGATTCTTTCAACACGTTTGCCCATTTTATGAAAGGTGATTTACATGAACAACCTGCCCACACAGTGCTGAATGTTCAGCAGTTTTTGACCAAAAACGGCATGACCCCCAATGCTCCACTCTCCCTATTCACCCGATCTCACCGAGTGACTTTGTTTGTTTCCCTGATAAAAATAGTCATCAAAGGGAAACAGTTTACTGATGTGAAAGAGATGAAACAAAAAACAGCAGAAGCACTAAAAGTCATCAAAATCGACATGTTCATAAACT
>CAUYQG010029886.1:0-18088 GCA_963574415.1 Tarsius wallacei
GACCTACCATTCTGGTCTATCAGATTGGGGCACATCCAGCAGAGTGTTAAGTCACCACGTTGGGCCGGGCAGGGTGGCTCAAGTGCTGGTCTGTAATCCCAGCCCCTTGGGAGGCCGAGAAGGGAGGGTCGCTTGAGCCTAAAAGTCTGAGACCAACCTGGGCAACATAGTAAGACCTCGACTCTACAAAAAATAAAAAATTAGCTGGGTGTGACTTGGGAGGCCGAAGCCAGAGAGGTTGAGGCCGCGGTGAGTCATGTTCATGCCACTGCCCTCTAGCCTGGGCGACAGAGTGAGACTCTGTCTCAAAATAAATAAATAAATCACCATGTTGAGGAGGCTGTGGGGAGAGGCAGCTGCTAGCAGCTAGGAGGCAGGCTGAAAGGGCAAGGAGGAGTGAGACTTTCTCTGGAGAACATCTGGCAATCTATAAAAATCCCAAACCCATGTGCCTTCCCACACATCAGTCCAACTTCTGGAAATATATCGTGCAGATGCACTCAGTAGCACGTGTGAGCTGACTCCTTGCAGCAGGGTGTGTAACAGCAAAAGAATGAAAAACCCAAAGTGCCTATCAGCAAAGGGACTGACCACACAGATTACACCACAGCTGCAGGAGGGAATATGACAGAAGCCACAAAAAAAGAGTAATAAGCTGGGCTTGGTGGCTCAGCCTGTAATCCCAGCACTTTAGGAGGCCGAGGCAAGTGGATTGCCTGAGCCCATGGGTTCGAGACCAGCCCGGGCAACTTGGTGAGACCTTGTCTCTACAATGAATCAAAAATTAGCTGGGCATGGTAGTGCACGCCTGTAGTTCCAGCTACTTGGAAGACGGAGGCGGAAGGATCACCAGAGCCCAGTAAGTATATGCTGGGGTGGCCATGAGTGTGCCACTGCACTCCAGCCTGGGTGATGAAGTGAGACTCCAACTCAAAAAAAAAAGAGTAATCATGCTCCCCACACTTCAGGCAAAAAGAACCCCAAGAAAGGCCAGGTGTAGTGGCTCACACTTGTAGTCCCTGCCATGTGGGAGACCAAGACATGAGGATCGCTTGAGCCCAGGAGTTTGAGACCAGCCTGGGCAATATAGCAAGACCTCGTCTCTACAAAAAAAATCAAAAAATTAGCCAGGCATGGTGGCATATGCCTGTAGTCCCAGTTACTCAGGAGGCTGAGGAGGGAGGATCACCTGAGCCCAGGAGGTCGAAACTGTGGAGAGCCGTGATCATGCTACTGCACTCTTGCCTGGATGACAGAGTGAAACCCTGCCTCCCCCCCCCCCCTCCAAAAAAAAATACATGTTTCAAGTGAAAAGGAAGATCTTGGCTAAACTCTTGGATAGAATGGGGAGAGGTAGGACTCCATAGTCACATTTGCATAGATCTCCTTAAAGAAAGTCTTAACATGGGCCAGGCACAGTGGCTCAAGCCTGTAATCCCAGCACTTTAGGAAGCTCAGGTGGGAGGATCACTTGAGGTGAGGAGTTCAAGACCAGCCTGGGAAACACAGCAAGACCCCATCTCTTTTTTAAAAAAAAGAAAGAAAATCCTATGGTAAACAGAAAACTAAGAATGAGCACAAAGGCATCAGCTCTCACTGAAAGAGGACAGAGGTTTTTCCCCAGACTCTTCCCAACTCTGTTTTATTCTAGAGTGTTGCAAATATATTACCTATTAAAGAAAGCAAGTAAATAAAGGCATGACAAAAATAAAGGCATCACAGGTGGCGTGCTGTGCACTGATACAGAACACTCCCGGGTGTGCTGTGGCGGGAAAGTGTGGCCTGAGCCGGCATGGAGGCTCCCATCTGTGAAATCTACAGCAAGGACATGCCTCGCCCTGGAATGATGCACTTGTCATGGCGGCTGCCTGGGGTGAGGGCAGCAGAGGGCCCTGCTCAGGGGTGAGAAAGACAACATTTCACGATCACCCTTGTACCACTGGAATGCTTTGCTCTATGTCTGTGTGACTTTTTCAAAGAACAAAACAATTCCATCAACAGAGAAACAGCTACATGGGCTGGGGCTGCAGGGACACCATGGGACACTTCACAAGAGTCAAAAAGGAAGGAGATGGGTCTCGGAACAGCAAGGAGCTCAGATGCACCAGATGTGAGGAAAGCAGCTGGCTGAGCAAAGGTTATAGAAGAAAACCATCAATGTTTCCAAGAGTGCACAGAAAAAGGAGTGGAAACTCCCCCAAATAGTTGTCCCCTTGGGGAGAGAGGTGGGTGATCCAAGGACAAGTTTAGCTTTATCTGTGCAGGTTTTTATTGATTTTTTTTTTTAATCTAGGGTCTCACTCTGTCACTCAGGCTGGAGTGCAGTAGTATAATCACAACTCACCATAGCCTTGACCTCCTGGGCTCAGGCAATCCTCCCTCCTCAGCCTCCCAAGTAGCCCAGACTACAGGTACATGCCACCATGCCCAGCTAATTTTTTGTATTTTTTGTAGAGACAAGGTCTTGCTTTGTTGCCAGGCTGGTCTCAAACTCCTGGGCTCAAGTGATCCTCCCACCTCAGCTTCTTAAAGTGAGGATTACAGGCATAAGCCACCATGCCCAGTCCAGGTTTTCATTTTGTAAGGAGAATGTATTCATATGTTCATCACATTATAAATTAACTCCCAAACACTCAGCACTCTCTCCTTGCAATGAGTGAGGAGTGTGGAGGAACTAACAATATCAGATGCTCAGTGCTCTGTGTGGCAGAGCTGGGTGGAGGCACAGGTGAGCACGCAGGACCTGGAATGCTGTATGCAGGAGATAGCCACCCACAAAGCTCAGCACTAAGTTTGCTGCAATCCCAATGTGACCAACCCCAGCTCACACCTCTCGGACTCCTCCCCTTCCCGGAGGTCAGAGTTGACCCAGGGAGGGCTTTGCCCAGTCCTCCATCAGGGGAGGAGCTGGCCTGCCTGCTGGGGTTGGAGACAGAGCCAGGATCACCATAAGAAAAAACTTGCTCACACTCCCAAGTACTCAAGGATGGTGAAGGCAACCTTAAGAGGGACTAAGCTCCCCGTCTCTGAAAGCATGCAAGTTCACGTTGAAGATGCTGCCAAGGGACCCCCTAAGCCTACGGTCCTACAACCTGTGAATGCGGGTTGCCCTTCCTTCCAACACATACCGTGCTAAGCCCTCTGCACTCATTATCTTCCGTGATTCTCGCAAACCCACATCAACATTGCACAGACAAGGAACCGAGGCTCAGGGGAACTAGAGAACTTCCCCAAGATTATGCAGCCAGAAAGGGGCAGAGGTAGGATTTGAACCCAAAGCTCTCTGCCTCCAGGCTGTGCTCCCGCCGACACTCTCAGTGCCATCACTGCGATCTAGTGGCTGTGAGGTTTCTGATCTCTGTTTATTCACGGGCAAAGTGGGAATTGTGTGGCCACCCCCAGTCCCAAGAGGCAGGGCAAGAAGGAAGCATAGAAGGTGCAAGACACAACCAGCCTCGCTGCCTGCACAGGGCATCCATGTAGCTGAACCTGTCAGTGCCCACCTGTGCCAGGAAGCCCTCCCTCTTAGCCCTGGCCCTTCCTAAAGTCTCCCTTCCTAAAGTCCCCCTCCTTTTCCTCCAAAGCACCTTAGGACCTCACCTTGGCCCCCCCCCACCAAAAAAAGTCAAGAGGTGTAGCTAGAGTCGAGCAAATCTTGGGTGCAAATCCTGGCTTGCTGCTCTCCCCTGTGTGACCTTGGGCAAGTTCATCATCCTCTCTGTTTCCTCACCAATAAACCCTGGTAGCATCATCCTCCCCAGGACTTAAGGAGGATTTAAAAGTAAGAGATAGGCACTTAGCGCTCACTTTTTTCTTTTTTCTTTTTTTTTGAGTTGGAGTCTTACTCAGTTGCCCAGACTAGAGTGCAGTGGCCGCTCCCGGCTACCGCAGCCTCGACCTGCTGGGCTCCGGCGATCCTTCTGCCTCAGTCTTCCAAGTAGCTGGAACTACAGGTGCGCGCTACCACGCCCAGCTGATTTTTTGATTATTGTAGAGTCGAGGTCTCGCCAAGTTGCCCAGGCGGGTCTCAAATTCATGGGCTCAGGCAATCCACTCACCTCGGCCTCCCAAAGCATGGGATTACAGGCTGAGCCACCGAGCCCAGCCACTTTTTGCTTTTTTAGATAGGGTCTCACTCTGTTACTCAGGCTACAGTGCAATGGTATGATTCCAGCTTACCACAGCCTCAACCTTCTGGGCTTAGGTGATCCTTCCACCTCAGCCTCCCAAGTAGCTGGGACTATAGACATGCACCTCCACAACCAGCTAATTTTTGTTTTTTTTGGGTTTTTTTTTGAGTTGGAGTCTCACTCTGTCGCCCAGACTGGAGTGCAGTGGCCGCTCCCAGCCACCGCAGCCTCGACCTGCTGGGCTCCGGCAATCCTTCAGCCTCAGCCTTCCAAGTAGCTGGAACTACAGGCATGCGCTACCATGCCCAGCTCATTTTTGATTTATTGTAGAGATGAGGTCTTGCCAAGTTGCCCAGGCGGGTCTTGAACCCGCGGCCTCAGGCAATCCACTCACCTCAGCCTCCCAAAGTGCGGGATTACAGTCTGAGCCACCGAGCCAGGCAGAAATAACTTTTTT
Organism: Tarsius wallacei; assembly: GCA_963574415.1. NCBI lineage: Eukaryota > Metazoa > Chordata > Mammalia > Primates > Tarsiidae > Tarsius > Tarsius wallacei. The sequence goes on from CAUYQG010029886.1 coordinate 4,588, forward strand.
AAGTCACCCAGTCTATGGTATTTTTGTTACAGAAGCCCATACAAATAAAGACAACAATCAAGTATATCATTTAATATGCACAACCATATGCAACCAAGAAAAGAGAAAGAAGAAAAGAAGAAGTTATGAATAAAAATCAAATCTGAAGATTATATGAACAAATAGAGTATGTCAAATTTTAGATCCAATGAACTTTCAAAATAATAGATTTTTCTAAGCCATCAAAATATATTATTGATTAAAGCGTTAGTGTACACACTTGAGGATATAATTTAGAATATTAAAATTATGATTCATACTTTGACGTTCAACTGAAATATTCTTACTGGATATCTTTTGTTTTTTTGAAGTGGGAAAATACTGATGTTTAGCCCTCTTACTATCTCTGGAATGAAACAGTCAAGAAAAAAAATTGGAACACAGAAGGAAATAGGTTGGAGAGTAAAGAACCACTGAATATTGCCAAGTATATACTTTGGAAGATAATTATAAATATGCCTTTCCAGATAACCCCTTCTACACTTAGTGGAGCATGGAGCGTATCATGTAGTTGTTTTTCATAGTGAGATTAACTAAAAGACGCAGGGCATGATTCCAATTTTAAATCATAAGCATTAAATGGGAAAGCCAAATCCTGCATTTATAGAAATAACTGGCTTAGCTATTGGCTTTGACATTTTTTAGCTTATAGAAGTGCCTATATTGTAGGTATGTGTCACATGTCTCTTTGCCTCCCACAGTATAATGCTTCTGAGAGATCAATATACACAGGTTAAATACCTACTTAAAAATAGACAAAGAACATAAATGCTTTACAGAAAAAAAGGTTTAAATCTAATCGACTTGATTAATACATCTATAAATATGAATTCAAACAATTGAATATCACTTTTAAATTCAAACCAAAACATAACCTGCAAAACTAATTGTACTGGAAAGTAATGTATACCTTTTTTCTTATATATTTCTTTATATATTCATGTCAATATTTATGACATATTATTCATTATTATTGGAACCTTAATTTCACATTCTTCTTAAATATCAACTTTTGTGAATTCTATTTTATATTTATGTTTTGTAGAAACTGTAGAGGCACGTTATTCTTTGTTTTTAAATATGATTGTTTTTTCCTTTACATTTACTGACATAACAGATATATTTGGTCTGAGCTCTTCCATATTATTCTATAATATATTTTCTATTCTAATATTGTACTTTACTGTGTGCTCTAATTATTTTCTTTCTTGAGGATGTATATTTTATGGTATTTAATAATATTTTTGTTTGGGTTCTAGTAGTAACCTTTAAAAATTATTACTATATAAGGATATATCTTGGTTTACTACACTCTTAAGGATTATGCTATTAATTTCTTTTTAGAAAGAAAAATAAAAAAGAGAAGGAAGAAAAGAAAAAAGTAAGTTCCCATTTTTCTCTTTTTTATTCTTTCATTTCAGTAATTGCTATAAGTACATATAATTATATTTTTTCTGTGTTTACCTTTAAACTGTTATACTATACATGGTTTATAAGCACAGTGATTTTTCATTCCTGGCTTTTATAGTTGAGGCAGTAAGTCATTTGATCTGCATCTCTTATTGCTTACCATAATTGTCCATTTTACACTGAATTTCCGCATTGCAGAGTGGGCAGTTCCAATCTTTATATTCATTATTTATCCTCAAAAAGATTTATGTAAAATATTAGATCTAAGCATCATATTTGATGGTGAGAAATTAGAAGCATTTCAGCAAAGATCAGACACAAGGCAAGGGTATGTTCTCTTACTACTTTTTTAAATACCATTTTGGAAATCTAGCTATTTCAACAAGAAAAATAAAAAAATAATATACAGATTAGTAAGCAATAAACAAAATTGACTTTGTTCACAAATGATATGGTTGTTTATGTAGAAAATCTGAAGAAATTGTCAAACTGCTAGAATTAATAAGCGATTATAGAAAGGTTGCACTAAATAAGGTTAATATACAAAAGTCAATCATTTTCCTATATAAGAGCAGTGAAAAAATGAAATTTGAAATTGAAAACACAATGTCATTTATTTTAGCACCCCAAAAGGAAAGTACTTAAGTATTAACTTAAAAAATATGTATGAGATCTATATAAGGACAACCATAACATTTTATGAAATAAATAAAAAGAAGAAGAAATAGAAGAAATAAAAGATGAAAGAAATAAATGGAGAGATAGTTCATGTTCACGAATAGGAAGATTTAATATTATCAAGATGTCAGTTATTTTTCAAAATGATCTATAGATTAAATACAATCTAATCAAAATCCCAGCAAATTAACTTTTTGGACATCGACAAACTGATTATGAGGTTCACATAGAGACAGAAAAGACCCAGAATAGCTAATTCAATATTGAAGGGGGAAAAGTCAGAGAACTAATACAATCTGACTTCAAGACTTACTGTAAAGCCAGAGTAATGAAGGTAGTGTGGTATTGTAAAAAGAAAAAAAAAAGACAATTATTTCAATGGAACAGAATAGAAAGACCATAAACAGAATACTCAACTGATCTTTGGCAAAGAAACCAAGGTAATACAATGGAGAAAGATGGTCTTTTCAACAATGGTTCTGAAACAACTGGACACCCACAAGCCAAAAAAGAAAAGAAAAAAATATTTTAGACACAGACCTTGCATCCTTTACAAAATTAGTTCAAAATAGATCATAGACAATATAAAATGCAAAACTATAAAACTCGCAGAAGATAACAGAGGATAAAATCTAAATGACCCTGAGTATGATGATAATTTCTTAGATATAACAACAATGGTAGAATCAATGAAAGAAATAATTTATAAGCTGAATTTCATTAAAATTTTTTAAAAATCTGCTGTCTAAAAGACACTGTCAAGAGGATAAAAATATAAGTCACAGACTAGGAGAAAATATTTCCAAAGGGCATATGTAATAAATAACTGTTATTTAAAATAAACTCTTAGGACTCAACAATAAAAAATGAACAACTAAACCAAAAAATGAGCAAACTACCTGAACACTTTACCAAAGAAAATTGAAAGATGGGAATTACTTATGGAAGGATGGTTCCCTGTATGTCATTAGGGAAATTTAAATTAAAAATAATGAAATACCCCTACATACCTATTAAAATTGCCAAAATCCCAAACACTAGCATCAACTTCTGGTGAGTTTGTAGAACAGAAATTCTCATTCATTGCTGGTGGAAATGCAATGATACAGTTACTTTGGATGACATATTAGCAGTTTTTTATAAAACTAAACATCCTCTCACAATACAATCCAGCAATTATGCCTCTTGGTATTTATTCAAAGGAGTTGAAAATGTATTAAACACAAAAACTTATACGTGGATATTTATCTCAGCTTTATTCATAATTGTCAACACTTAAAAGCAGTTAAGATATCCTTTAGTAGGTGAATGGATAAATAAATGGTGTTATACCCAGACAATGGAATATTATTTAGCACCAAAAAGAAATGAGTTATCAAGCCATGATATGACAAATAGGAAACTCACTGGTATGCAGGGTATCTCAGAGATGTGGAATTTATTCTAGACCACCACACTAAAGTAAATATTACAAGAAAGTGAGTTACACAATACATATAAAAATTATGCTTACACTATACCATAGGCTGTTAAATGTGCAGTAGCATTATGTCTAAAAAATGTACTTAACTTAATTTGAAAATGCTTTATTATTTTTAAGAAAATACTAAATTATCTGGGCATGGTGGTGCATGATTATAGTTCCAGCTACTTGGAAGGCTGAGGCAGAAGAATAGCCTGACCCCACTGCAAAAAAAACACACAAAAAAACCAACAAAAAAACCACACACACTCACAATGAGCTTTCTTTTTTTTTTTTTTTTTGAGTTGGAGTCTCACTCTGTCGCCCAGACTAGAGTGCAGTGGCTGCTCCCGGCCACCGCAGCCTCGACCTGCTGGACTCCGGCGATCCTTCCGCCTCAGCCTTCCGAGTAGCTGAAACTACAGGGGCGCGCTACCACGCCCGGCTAATTTTTTGATTTATTGTAGAGATGAGGTCTCGCTTGCCCAGGCAGGTCTCGAACCCGCCCGCGGGCTCAGGCAATCCACTCACCTCAGCCTCCCAAAGGCGCGGGATTACAGGCTGAGCCACCGAGCCCGGCCAAAACCATTTCTAAAATGAATATCAAATAAGAATTTTGGGTTGGGCACAGTGGCTCACACCTGTAATCCCAGCACTTTGGAAGACCGAGGTAGGAGGATCGCCTGAGCCCAGGCGTTCAAGACCAGCCTGGAAAATATAGTGAAACCTATATAGTAAAAGAATAAAAATTAAAAATTATGTAGGTATAGTGACACATGTTTGTAGTGCCAGCTACTGGGCAGGCTGAGGCAGGAGGATTGCTTGAGCATAGGAGGTGGAAGCTGTGATTTGTGCCACTATACACCAGACTCAGAAAAAGAGTGAGATCCTAACTTAAAAAATAAGAATGTTGTTCTGAAGAATACACTTTAGAAAACAAGGTTCTAGGTGTGGGTTTGCAGGTATTGATTTGCTGGACACTGGATAAGTGATTTTCATTATTAGATCTCTATCTTTTTTCAGGTCAATGATGTTTCTTCTCTTATTTCTATAATTATTCCTTCTGATTCTCCCACCTGTTCTTTTTTTTCTTCTGAGATTCTAGTTATAATTTAGATAGAATCCTGCAGGCATCTTTCATCTTTCTAATTTCTCCATTCTTTTGTCCTAAATACTATTAATGTTTTTCATCAGAATAAAATTTGCCATTCACCACCTCCATTACGATTTTCTATTTGGTGGCTATGCTTTCATTATCCCACAGTATCTTCTGATCTAAAATTCCTAGTCCCAGATGTTAGTCTTAAATTATTTCACATATGCATAGATTTTTTTTTCTCTTTTGGTTCATTCTAAAACTCCCCAATAGTAGCTTATGATCAAACCTATGAAAGACCTGTGAGACCCTGTCTGGTTCAAATAAACAATGGACATGTATGTATTTAGCACAAATATACCTCGCCAATTCCTATCAGCAGCCCAAGTGAACTAGAGAAGAATAGGAACCATAAAGCGTCCTAGCAGCAGACCATGATCTTTAGTCATTTCTTCCAATGTCATTGTAGAAGCCACAATGCCTGAGGCATCTATCATGCATATACACACATACACAAAGTCTATAACTCGTATACAAGTGCAAAGTCTGGTTCTTGTTCACCATAATTTATCCAGTACTTACCTAGAATAGTGTGCAACTCATAATAAGTTTGCAAGTAACAGAAACCCAACGGAAACTAGATTAAGAATAAAGGAAAAAGTCTGGTCTAAGAAATCGGAGATTCAGAAGTACATCTATCTACTAGCATAACTGGATCCAGAATCTCAAATAATGTCAGGATTCAATATGTCTCTCTCCGTGTCTTTCCAAGTCAGATTCCTAAACCTTTGAAAGAATTTTCACTCATCCAGATTAGGGACCTCATCTACCTCTAAGTCAAACTCAGCAGTTAGGGGGATGGAATAAACTTATGAGACAACCTGCTGCACAGAACCAAGTATGTGAATATGGTTGCAAGGGGAAGGGCACCGTGATCTACTAGCCCATTACCACAACAAGTGAAGAAGAGAAAATAGAAGAGGAGTGATGTAACTAGTTAGAGAAGCAAAGGATTCTTATCACACAACTCTCTCTCTCTCTCAGGATTCATGGTATGTGCTTTTTCCTTCAGTGCTGAACTCCAGGATATTTTAACTGGGTTCAGTTGAGGGCAAACCACATAGAAAGGTTTGCCCTGAATGCTTTCTTCTTACTTCCTGGGCAGGTTATAAATGAACTTCTCTAAAATTGTGCTACTAGGTACAAGCTTTCTCACAAATACTGATGAATGCAGGTTTTACATTTATATTTGACTAATACAATACTCTTAGTCACCTAAAAGTATTAAAGAATAGCCGCAAATTCAATATTTAATGGATTTGCTAAGACTTTTTTATTAAGCCTAGCACAGCAATCAATGTGGACTAGCTTAAGGTCAATTGTAAAGTACTATAATGCTTCTCATGCCATGCACCTACGTCAGGTGACGGTTCAGTTCAGATAGAATTAATGCCTGTGACTAGCAAACTGTATTTAATTTGTGACCTCAATGATGACATCTAAGTGTATTTTAAAAGCCACATCTTATTGTTCCTACTCACATTTACTTAATTCTTCCCCCTAAAATAAAATGTTTATATATTGAGCTTGAAACCTATGATAAGAAATTGTACTGACATCTAAAATACAGGTAGTGGCCAGGCATAGTGGTTCATGCCCGTAATCATAGCACTTTTTTTTTTTTTTTTTTTTTGAGTTGGAGTCTCACTCTGTCCCCCAGACTGGAGTGCAGTGGCCGCTCCCGGTCACCGCAGCCTCGACCTGCTGGGCTCCAGTGATCCTTCCGCCTCAGCCTTCCGAGTAGCTGGAACTACAGGCGCACACTACCATGCCCGGCTAATTTTTTTTTTTTTTTTATTTCTTGTAGAGATGAGGTCTCGCCAAGTTGCCCAGGCGGGTCTCGAACCCGAGGGCTCAGGCAATCCACCCACCTCAGCCTCCCAAAGCACGGGATTACAGGCTGAGCCACCAAGCCCGGCTAATCAGAGCACTTTGAGAGGCCAAGGCAGGAGGATTGCTTGAACCCAGGTATTCAAGACAAGCCTGGGCAACATAGTGAAGCCTAGTCTCTACTTGGAAAAATAAGTAAGTAAGTAATTATAAAATAGAAGTAGATAGTTCAACAAAGAAAAATAATCTTCTCAGAGAAAAGATGTGATTTCTAAAATTCGTCTGTTTTATGTAACAATCTCAGATTTGGAGGATCTGAAAAATCTTCCCGTGCCATGTTTTACTAGGAATCTGAAACAGACTTCAGTCACTTATCTTACTATTTTCCTAAGAAATGGATAACTCTGTAATGAAAAATCCATTCTGTGTGGGCAGTCATCGTTATTTTAAACCCTTACATTTGTATAACGTTTTAGAATTTAAGTACTCCCATTTATATTGCAGTCATTTATTTTGGGCCTTGGAACACAGCATTGTGAAGTATGAAAGATATAAAGTAGGTTATTATTTTAACATACAATATCACCTGCTTATTTATAATATTTAAGACCTGAATTATTCTAGATTAAAATGTATCCAAGGTTTATTTCTCTCACCACTGAGAGAGACAGAATATATCTTATGCACACAGTTGCAATACAATACTTTAATGGTGTTGATAAGTCTCTCCATCACCAACAAAAAAGCAACACATTGTCAGTCTCTAATGAACTGAGTTGATTTAAAATCACTAATGAGTCATTTGCCTGTCGGCAAATTATGCCATCACCAATGACATCACCATGACAAGTCCTGCATCATTTATTGCCACAGTACTTTGTAAAGTTAGGATCCATAGTTTGAAAAAAGAACTCTTTTATAACTATTACAATGGTTGGTGTATAAATATTTATACTTCCACATACACATTTTTATAATACATCTATAACTTTGGAGAGTGAAATGTGTCATGAAGTACAATTTCAAGACATCTCTCATTCGAACATCATTTCACACACACACACACACACACACACACACACACACACATACACACATTCATTCAAACAATATTTGCTAACTTTTGGCAGCTGTCTAGGATATAATAGGCCAGAAGGAGTGTGCTCCTACAAAAAAAAATGGATAACTTGCAAAATTACAATTATTTAAGACCCATCAAAGATCTGAGATCATAGAACAACAAACCCACCCAAAAGCTATAGAAATATGTGCTTCCAATAAAAGACAGGATAAAACCAGGCAGAATAGCTCATTCTTATCAACCCAGCACTTTGGGAGACTGATGCAGGAGGCTTACTTGAGGCCAGGAGTTCAAAACCAACCTGGGCAACAAAGTGAGACCCTGTCTCTAAAAAATTTTTTAAGAAAGAACAGGAGCATATGTGTGTCTGGGGAAGATGGATGCTGAAAAGTGTTCAAGGGGGTGGAAAGAATTCAGCTAAAATTCTTAACAAATTATTACGGTCCTACCATGAGATAACTAGAGAGTATAGAATCCCTGAGAATCACAGACAAATTACCATAAGGAAGGACACTTTCTCCAGTATCTTTCTCTGCCCCAAGTCTTTCTTGTGATCATTTAATGAGGTCTGTAGAGAGAAGATCTGAATCTTCCTGCATCTGTGACTGCCAAAGGCCTCGTCCTCTCCTCTTGTTGGGAGATAATGTGTGCATTCCCTGTTGTTTCGACTCAGACCTATTCTTAGGTAAGCACTGTGCTCCCGACCACAATTAGGGTCTTCTCAGTAATCCTGCCCCTCTCTCAGTGATAGATCTCTAATTGTTTGGGCTCAGGACATATTCTTATCTCTCACCCAGAAGTAGAGGATATTTTTTTTCCTTTTTTTTCTCCAGATCCATTAGGTCTTCGCCTGTGGCCAGAGGGTTGCAATACATTGCCCTTTCCTCAGCAGATTAAGGATTTTGTTTCACAAGAGAGATAGGGAAGAAGAATCCGGGAATGGGTCCATGCCTCCCCCACAGTGGCAGCTTGTCCCCACCCAAGGGAAGGTGGCATATTTTAATCAAACAATATTAGCAATTACATTAAATATAAATGATCTAAGTACACAAGAGACAGATTGTGATCTTAGGTAAAAAGTTGTAAACTAGGTAAGTACAGTGGTTATGGTTACAGGATAAAAGATCAATATAAAAAGTTATTCTATTCCTATATATTAACAACAAACCACTTGAAATTTAAATTTTTAAATATTATTTTCAAAAAATATAATTCAATAAACTATATCTTTTCTAGAAAAAATACCATTTATGATGGTATCTAAATATAGGAAATGCTTAGGAATAAATCTAACAAAAGATATGCAAGATTTGTACATTGAAAGCTAAAAAGAATTGCTAATAAAAATTGAGAAAGATTTAAATAAATGGAGAGATATATCATGTTCATGAATTCATGGATTGGAAAACTGAATATTGTCAAGATGGTAATTCTTTTCATATAAATCTGTGTCATCAATTCAAACTACAAAACATTTTTGTAGAATTTGATAAGATGATTCTAAAATTCACATGAAAACTTATAGGACACAAAATAACCAAAACAACTTTGAAAAATACCAAAGAGAATCTACGCTATCTGATTTCAAGAGTTAATATAAAGCTGTAATAATTAAGACAGTATGGTATTGACAAAATGATGTACAAATCACAATGGAACAGAATCAGTGCCAGAAGTAGACCTACACACATATGATTAATTAATGCTTAACAAAGTGTCAAGGCAATTCAGTGGGGAAAAAAAAAACAAACACTTTTTTCCAAAATGGCACAGGAACAATTAAGTATTTATATTAAAAAATGAACTTTTGCTCTATATCTCCCACCATATGTAAAAATTAACTCAAAATGAATCATAGACCTTAATGTTAAACCTAAAACTTTTTTAAACTGGGGAAAAATTGACCTTGGGTGAGGCAACAATTTCTTAGAGAAGACTTCTAAAAGCATTATTTCTAAACAAACAGGACAAATATAATGCAATCAGAATTAAAAACTTTTGCTCTTTCACTCAATGTTGAGTGAAAAAATAAGCCACAGACTAGAAGAAAATATTTTCAAATTGCACACATAAAACTTTTACACCTCAATAATTAAAAGACACATAATTCAATAAAACATTGTGCTAAATATTGGAACAGTTTACCAAAGAAGATAGCTGAATGACAAATAAATACATGAACAGAGACTCAACATCATTAATCATCAGGAAAATGCAAATTCAAATTACAGTGAGATATTACAAGACACCTATTAGAATGACTAGAAGCAAAAAGACTGACCCTGAGGATGTGAAACAGGAAGTCTTTTTACTGATGGTTAGAATGGATACAGGGTAACACTTAACAGAATTTGATTTTTTTCTTAAAAAGTTAAATATATACCTATCAAATTGCACAGTCATTCTGCTCCTAGGTATGTGTCAGAAATAAATAATTAAAAATGTATCCCCATTAAAAAAATAATATACAGGTGTTCATAGCAGTATTATTGTAATAAGCACAAACTAGAACAATCAGAACGTCCCTTGACAGGCCAACAGATGAAAATATTGTGGTACTTCTACGCAATGGATGTTGGTTCCTTATATATTCTTTCTTATTTAAAAATGAAATGAAATATTTTACATGTAAATTTTTGTCTGATTATTGGTATGTCCAGAATTGATATGTTGTGATTTGGTTGACTTTGCTGCTAATTTCTAAATAATAATTAAAGTTTTCATCTAAACTTTAACTTTAAAATATTTGTATTTCAGTTAAACATATGTAATTAATTTTTAGTTATATTTCATTTCATATGTTCTATTTAATTTCAGTTTTGACATTTATTGAGATTTTCTCTGGGGTTAATATACCAATGGTTTTGTAAATGTTACATTTGCAATGGAAAATAAAGTACAGTCACTTAGAGAGATAAAGGTTTAATATTAAATTAGCAGTTGTATCCTTCTTATTTTCTCCAAATCTTCTTTTATTTGGAAAATTTCCAAACCTATAGTAAGATTAAAGGAACACCCCATACACCTTTTACCTAAATTTGCCAACTGTTAACACTTGCTACATTTGTTTGTAGATGATAGATAGACAGATACATCAAGTATATAGAATAAATATATATATATATACACATATATATATATATGGAGAGAGAGGCAGAAGTTGTATATGTTTTTATGTACCTTGATAGAGATAAATATTATATTTTGCAGAACCACTTGAAAATAAGTTTTGGACTTAACTTCAGCATGTACCCTAAACACTAGGAAATTCTCCTACATAAACAAAATTATATTATCATAATGAAGAAATTAAAGCTTGATTGTTATACAACACAAATCTATATTCAAATTTTCTTAATTGTCCTAATAATGGCAATTACTAGCTTCATTTCTACCTCATTAACAGAATATATGAGAAAAAATCTGTAGAAAATGCATGATCCAATAAAATACCCTTTCATGATTAAGAAATAATTTGCAAGTGAATTCTAGAAAGGAACTTCCTTGTGATAAATACGGTAATTCACCTATATAAGAACCTTCAAGTTGTGAACTTTCAAAGATGCAAGTGTGTCCACATGTCCAATCATGTAAGTTAATTTCACATGTCTGGCATACATACAGCACCTGCATGACAGCTGTTGTGGTGGTACTATACTGTACTACTGTACTTTTCAAGGTCCTGTAAGATTAAAACTGGTTTTTTGTTTGTTTTTCATGTATTATTTGTATGAAAAGTATTATAAGCCTATTACAGTACAGTAATATATAACCAATTGCATTAGTTGGACACCTAGGCTAACTTTGTTGGACTTACAAATGGGCTCTTGGACTCATTTGTATGTAGGGGACTTACTGTAATATGTATGAAAAACTGGTTGCTAACATCATACATAATAGAAAATCAGTGAAACTTTCTTTCTGAGGTCAGAAACAACACACAGATGTCCACCATCTCTACTTCAAATCAACGTTATATAGGAGATTCTAGCCAGTGCAATAAGTCAAGAATAAATGCAAAAAAAGTATAATGATTGGGCAGGGAAGTAATTCTGTCATTATTCACAAGTGACGATTGCACACATAAAAAAGTAAAAAGAACCCAAACTGTCAAAATTTTAAAAAGAATTTAGCAAAGTCACTGGATATAAGCTCATATATTTATACCTATTAACACAAAGAATAAAATATATATCTCATCAGATGCAGATAAAGCTTTTGATAAAATCCAGCATCCCTTCTTGATAAAAAAAAAAAAACCCTCAAACACCTAGGTATAAAAGGAACATACCTCAAAACAGTGTCAGCTATGATAAACCCACAGCTAACATACTGCTAAATGAACAGAAACTGGAAACACTTCCCCTGAAAACTGGAACAAGACAAGGCTTCCCACTTTCACCCCTTTTGTTCAACATTGTGTTGGAAGTCTTAGCTTGGGCAATTAGACAAGAGAAGGAAATCAAGGGTATGAAAATAAGAAAAGAGAAAGTCAAGTTATCCCTCTTTGCTGATGAAATCCAAGAAAATCTGTCAAAAACCTGCTTGCACTGATAAAGGACTTTGGCAAAGTCTCAGGGTACAAAATAAATGTGCAAAAGACAGTTGCATTCATATACACCAACAACAAGCAGGCAGAGACCCAAATTAAAAGCACAATCCCATTCACAATAGCCACACCAAAAAATGAAATACCTCAGCATCTTCCTAACCAGAGAAGTGAAAGACCTTTACAATGAGGACTACAAAATGCTGCTCAAAGAAACCCAAGACACAAACAAATGGAAAAATATTCCATGCTCATGGATAGGAAGAATCAACATTGCTAAAATGTCCATCCTACCAAAGACAATCTACAGATTCAACACAATACCCTTTAAGTTACCAACATCATTCTTCTCAGACCTGGAAACGAGAATACAGAAATTCACATGGAAACATAAACGACCACAAATACCCAAAACAATCCTTAGCAAAAGAAACAAAGCAGGAGGTATCACACTCCAGACTTCAAACTTTACAATAAGGCTACAGTAATCAAAACAGCCTGGTATTGGTACAAGAACAGGCATATGGACCAATGGAACAGGATAGAGATTCCAAAAGCAAAGCCTCAATTTCTCAACCAACTCATCTTCAACAAAGCCTCCAACAACAACCACTGGGGAGAGGAGACCTATTCAGCAAATGGTGCTGGGAAAACTGACTGATCACATGCAGAAAATTGAAATAGAACCCCTTGTGAACAATGCTGCTATAAACATACGTGTGCAGGTATCTTTTTTATAGAGTGATTTGTGTTCTTCAGGGTATATTCCCAGTAGGGAGATTGCGGGGTCATATAGAACCTGGAAGCAACCATGCTGTCCATCAAAAGAGGACTGGATTTTTAAAATGTGGTACATATACACAATGGAATACTACGCCGCCATAAAAAAGAACAAAATCATGAATTTCGCAGCAACCTAGATGGAACTAGAGTCCATAATACTGAGTGACCTCTCACAGAAACAAAAAACTAAGTATCACATGTTCTCACTCATATAGTAGACCCCGATCATCCAACGTACTACCATAAGAAAATGACTGACAGTGGTGGGAAAATATGGTGGGGGGGGACGGGGAGGGTGATGGGATTAATGGTGGTAAATATCTGTCTGGGGATGGGGAGACACCTCTTATCAACAAGGGTGCCCGAACGAAGCATTTTTGTATATGGTGATAGCTAGGGTACAGTTTCATTATTTTGCATGTGGTCAGCCAGTTTTTCTAGCACCATTTGCTAAATATGGTCTCCTTTCCTCAGTGATTGTTGTTGGTAGCTTTGTTGATAATAAGTTGGTTG